>CM034151.1:341538444-341813173 GCA_019776745.2 Taxus chinensis
AGAAGATGCATAGTGTAGGTTAGAACAATAGGATTGTTGTAGAAAGTTAGTAGACTTGTTAGGACATGTGGTTGATAGATGATTGATTAGGGGAATTTTAGTCACATGGATCTTTGATGGAGGAAGAGGTTGTTGAGGGACTATAAAGTGGGTCCTATGAAGAAAGGATGAATTTGCTCTCAGGAGTTAATATATGTTTGAGCTGGATGAACTTGGAATCAAAGAATTCTTTCAAAGAAGGAAGGCTTCGTAAGGAAACTAATAAATTGGGTCATGTGAGAAATGAGACCATGACTCAGGAGTTGATTAGAGGAATGATGGGGAGAATTTGTGGTGACCACAAAATCCTTTAGAGGAGGAAAATTTTAGTTTAGGTGCATGATTATCCCTAGACGAAATTATCAGATGAGCTCTAGAGAATGAGGGGAATAAAAAATTAGATACTTAGAATAAGTAGGATAAGGAGGATCAAAAAAATAGCATGGATTGGCTCACATAATCATACCACGACTATGAGATAAAGGTGGTAAAGGGATTAATGGAACATAATTGTCTAATGTGAATAACCAACTCGATGGTATGGTCATGATGGTCTATTCATGTGAATTCCGAAAACCGACGGTTCCCATTCATAAGTTTGAGGGAACCATGCCGATAATTATTCATGTTGGCACTGTTGGGTCCATAAGGCCTAGAATCAATTGTCTGAGGAACTCTTTCAAGTGGGAAGGAATTTCATGCGATTTTAAAGCATAACAGTGCCAAATAGACATTTTGCAAACAATCTAATGAATTTAGACATAATAAGCAAATAAAAATCTACAATGTCACAAATAATACCCTAATGAACTGTACTAAAAATGTCCTAGTCCAATACAAATATTGACCCAAAAGGGAGAAATAATATACGACAAAAGCCATTGATGAAAGAATATCTCAAGGAAATTAATTCAAATTAAATCCCACAAACAAGCTCAACATGAAAGAGCCTACTCCTTATGTCTAACAACCATATCTAAAGGTTGTTCACAAGATACCAATACAATTTTTAATATGTTAAATCAAGTTTTGACCAATAATCTTTTTAAACACTACAAAGAGAGTTGATGTGGTGGATAGCGTAACAACCTAAAGTATATACCCTCAACCCATTTTAATATAAAAATTCCTAAGTGTGGAAATAAAGGTTACGAATGTGGTAGCGTAACAATACTACTTAGATAATTGGACCAATTTTTCAGAAAGAAAACAGATTTTAGTATCAAATAGGATTGACACAATGAAAAACAGGGGCAACAATGGGACCTTCCAAGACTTAAGGCAATGTTGACATCAAAAACTAGGCCAAGGATAATCAATGAATCAATACAATGATAGCAGTTTTGTAACAAGAATCGAGACACTTATGATATGATTGGAAACACAAGATGTAACTATCACAATGTATTGCTATAATGCAAGAATTGTAATGGACACCAAAGGAAATAAATGTAGGATCACCTAGCTACCAAGAGATATATCGCTATGGGTACTAAGAAAAGTTTTACTAGAACAGGGGACATACCAAACACACTTTAAAACACTGAACCATCCTTCCCAACATGGTCAGTAAGTGAATACAAAATTGGTGGACATGATTCTTTTTGGTAATACCCTGTAATGTTTCTCTCTTTTACAAAAATGTCAACAAGAAAACCAAGGATATAGAAAAGGTGTGATGAAAATACTAAGCCTAACTTTAGCAAAGTTTTTCCTTGTTAAAAAAAAATAGAAACTAAGAAAAAGTTAGCCTGTAAGTTTTTGCGATGGAATAACTTGTGGCGCTAACTTCAATGCACTATATTCCTTCGCGACTAAAAAAAATTGAATATGAGAATTTTTTCTGTATGAGAGCTCTTAGAACACGATGGCTACAAGTCAAGTTCGGCCCCAATGTCAAATGGTTTACTAGTTTTTTTTCTCAACACTCGCCAGTTACTTGCTTTAAGAGGCTATGCTTTTATATATAAATCTGACAACAACCATTACCCCATAATCAAATACTGCATGCAGCCTCATATAGGGTAACTTGAGCATTCTCATGAATTTTGTTCTAATAAGTGGGGTAGTGGGGAAAATCCCATTTCTCCACCGTTACATCAAGGTTTGGATTTATTTTGGGTTCCTATGGTAATCCTCATAACGCGTTTTATAGCTTAGGTCAAGACATTCCCACAGTATCAAAAATTGATGGTTTTAACCTTATTCAGAACTACAAAATAAAGTGTTTTTATAAAATTGTGTTGGTTTTTATTTTGATTAGAAATGTGGTTTAGTTCACATTGGTAACCAAAACCAGTTATATTATTTTTGTTTAGATCCTAAATTCTTGACAAGTGAGTTACGTCTTGACACTTAAGAGTTGGTAGTTTTATGAGAGACCATAATATTGTGAAAGGGGATTTAAAGGTCATTTTGCTTCTCAAGATCGTCAAAAGACACAAGAGAAGCGCATACACAACAATTCATCAAATAAATATAATGTAAACTTTAATTCAAATGACCATTAAAAATGCCTGTATGAAATGTTCATTCCTTAAGAAAATAAATTATGGAATTTTCAATTAATTGAAATATTAGAAAAAGAAGCCCAAAGCTTGTTTTATGTCTCAAGATCCACCAACGGTGTCAGAAAAGCTCATACAAAACTGTATCTAACTTAAGAAAATAATGGAAATATAACATCATTAAAGTATTTAAATTGTTAGAAAATTATTGTAAAAGTAAACCCAAAAATCCGTAACACCTCAAACTATCTCACGTGTTATACATATTCCAAAAATGACCAATTAAAAAATGTTAGAAAAACATCCAAAATCATTTCTATTTCTGATTCTCAAGATCACTCAAAAGACCAATGGAGAATAAATATGTAGTTTCGAGATAACTGATCTAACATGAAATAAAATGAAATAGTTCTAATAACAGGAAAAACCTTAAATTTTTTTTAAGTAAAATCCCAATTTTATGTTTTCATTGCATAGTTGTTTAATACCCTTCAACATAAAAAATACATTCATTCGAGTTCAGGAGTAAAGTAAAATTTATGGCCTCTGAAAGATCCCTGCATCTACATGATGAACTAGCCCTGCATCTATGTTAAAATAGCCCTATGTTAATGTTAAAATCCATGTGTTAGCATTAAACTAATCCTGCTTTAGCATTAAAAAAAATGTGTAACTTGAAAAAACACAGGATTTTGATTAAAAAATTAATGTCAAAAAGCTCAAATATTTGTCAATTTGCTTCAATTTTGGCAGCACCTCACCTCCCTTATACCTGCGAAGAGCATTAAAATCATGCAAACTCAACGAAAAAAGTTAAGAAATACAATATTTATTAATAAATTATAAAAGAGGGTTAGTAAGAAAAAAAGAAACTAAGCTACAAAAACTTGAAAATAAGTGCATGAGACAATGGAGTAAGTCCCACCAAATGTGTCAAATGTATGCATATTAAAAAAGTTAAGCTAATAAAATGAAACTAACACTAAGTAGTTCCAATAAAAAATCTAATCTATTATGAACATCAATGATAAATCTTATAGGAAATAGCTAATCTAGTGCATCAACATGAATAAAACATCTAATGCTAAGCCATCACTTGAAATTAGATGTTATTTGTAATGTATGATTGTTAATTAATATGAACCTATTTAGATCATAAGAAATCAATTTTTATGTTGTCTCCAAGTGAGAAAAGTATCTCACCAAAATGGATTAATGGCCATGTTTGGACCTTCTTTTCCTACTCAACTATGAGAAGAATGGATGCAAAGATGAAGAAGATATTCCAACAATGGAGAATGCTCTTATCAATATGCCTATAGAAATCACTATAAAAAGTGTGGTCTCAAAAATGTAAAAGTGTAAGGTGTGAAGGAAGGAGGTAGGTTCTTTATATATCTTTCCAATTTGGGAGAAGCTAAAAAACCTAGTGAATGTGGGACAAAAGATAAAGTATAATTAGAATAGATAAACATGATTAGAAAGAATTAAGTAGAATTAGAAAACTCATGGGAGTTAGATAATTTAATTAATAAACTAGGATTAATTAATAGGTTAGGATAAGCTTAGAAATATTTTTAGAGATGATTTAGAAGAAAATAGGTAGGATTGAGATGATTTATAAGGGGGGTTTAATTAATAATAAGGTTTATTAATTAAATACAAGGTTCTAATGTTTTTATTGATTAAATCTAGTTAATTAATTGATTATGGGAGGATTATAACTAGATAATGTTGTTAATTAGCATCCAAATTGGGGGAAAGGCTATTTAATTAGCGGGAAATCACTAACTATATCAGAAATGATGGGAAAGATGATAATTAGTGCAATTTTAGTTTTAAAATTGTGTAGGTGTATTTTAAGTGTCTACAAGGTCAACCTAGGGTTTCCAATGCCCACAATCAAGATATAGGAGAGAAACCCACTAATTTATTAGTGATTGGATGAGGAGAGGAGAGGTATGGATCAGAAATAGGTAAGAAAAGCATGCATAATCTGACTGAAATGAAAGTAATGTAAAGCTAAGGAGTTCATCATGAATAAGAGTACTATGCTAACTAACATCCAAACATATGTAATACTAAGCTAACATATCTCAATGAGGGAAGAGAATTGAACTAATCAATAAAAATGAAAAAATATGGTTATATCACTCACCTTGTACCTGTAGGGTTATCACTGATGCATCTATCTCTCTAGAAAAGGAACACACCAAGAGAGAATCACTATTAGGTTGAGAAGGGGAACATCATTCCCATCCTATACTCACTATAGATGATCCAATAGTGTAAAAACCAACCAAAAATAAGAATATATAATACAATCCAAGCCAAGTGCAAGATGAACCAAGAGATAAGTGAGAAGATATGAGGATGGTGCAAAAGTGTAGAGCAGGTGGTAGTTCCTAAAGTATTATCTTCTTATTTCGTGCATGTTAAATTGAGGTGTGTGTGTGTATATAGGATTCCATCACCCATGGGTGATGACATCCACTAAGAGAAATATAACACTGACGCCATCACCCACGGGTGAAGGCATCAGCCAATGGTGATCAAATAATATAATTTTTCATGGAATATGAAAGAAAGGTGCTAAATGGTGAGATTACAAACAAGATGTCAGGATTACAATGTATCTGATACCTAAGGGGACAAGGACAATTAGCATAAGGAAAACTAAGGCCAAGAAAAAATAAAAAATATATCTGTGTATTATCGCTAACCCATAATGGTTACATGAATAACCATTGCACCATTCCCGACATGCCCCTTAAGGCACCTGATCAAGAGATAGATGCATCATTGACCCTTATCTACACAAATGAAATTATTAGTAACATGTATGAAAGATGAAAAGTTAAAAATTAGGTGTAAACATATGCCCTAGTCATTGATCACCGCATATCACAATAGCAAAACATGGGGTGCTCAATGGAAAAAGATAGACCATAACACCGATAACAAAAGTAAGTACATAAAGAAGTGTCAAAAGGACTAGCTAAAATGAAATATAACCACTTATGTGTACCTGATAGTATGAATTCTCCTACCATGTGCAGGCACAATCAACATTGCAAGAACCTTGAAGAAGAAAACCTGAAAGGAAACATTATAGGATAATCAATAAAATAAGAAATAAATCACCTAGCTAAGAGGCCCATGGGAAGGATGTCGTGTTGTGATGGTATAGTGTCAAAAAGAGGGAAAAATTGAAGATCATCAAAAGTAGTCATGTAATGGGTCAAAATAAATGGTATGAGATCATGGTCAAGATAGAAAAAATGGTGTGTGTTGTAGAGTTCAAGAGAAAAAATTACTATCATTTAAAGATTTAGGTTGATTGCGACAAAATTTGAATAGAAAATTGAGTTTAATATAGTTTTTTTTTTAATTTGGTTATTGTTATTTCTAGAATTGAGAGAAATGAGCTCTGGAATCACAAATTTGTGTGTATTTCAACATCATGACATGAATACAAGGTGGATCACGTAACAGGGTGCAACCATGGGTAAGTTGTATTTAATTTCATTAATTAGATTAGGTGTTAATTAGTTATTTTTATTTTTCAAATTTGATAGTGTATCAATTTTGTCTAAAGTTACATCATCGAGTAGGTTAGGAAAAATTTAAGTGGGTTTGGGAGGGTTTGAATTCTTATTTTTTATTTTACAGGATTTCGAAAGCTAATTTTGAGAAGTCATGGTCACTTTTTGGCTAGAAACCATTAGACACTTTACAACATGAGGGACGATGGCATCGGGATGGGGATAATTTGGATCCAGGGGTCTATGTCATCTAGTAAGGGTAACGATGGCATAGGAAATCTACAAGGATACATTTTATGCTTTTATTTTTCACTCTAAATTGGATATTTCAGAGTTATGATGTTTGTTTTTTTTTTCTTTTTTTGATGTAGGTAGAGCACATGATTCACCTATGTTGGAGTGTAGATGTATCATGGCTGAGTACGATGATTTTTGAATTTACAAGATACAAATGTTACCCAGTTATAAGGTTAGGGTTTTGGGGGCCATCATGTAGATTCCTAGGATACCATTAGAATTGGATTTATTACATATGTTCTTGGCTACATGGGAGACTAGGTCTAACACTTTTTTGTGGTTTACATGATAGGAGACCATGGAGATGGTGTTAAATTTAAAGGATGTATATTAGATTTTGGGATTACTGATTGGTGGAACCTACATGTGTTGCGATTTGATTTAAGATGTTACAAAGCAGATAAAATTAGCCATATGGGCTACTGGGAGTGACACATATGATGAGAGAATGTTATGTGTTCGACTCAGTGTAATACAGGTGATAGAGATTTTGGATATCCATAATGTAGTTATAGGAATTTTGGTGTCACGTATAATGTGACACAAGGTAAACGAAGTCATCTTATTCTTTCTAATTGAGGTATATAGAGATGTAGTCAATCATGAGGTTTTATTTACATAGGGCACCACCATATGGGTACAATTGGGACATGATTTGTATATGGTTTGACATAAATAACAAAGGGTCATGTGACCCATGATTCTATTGATGACCTAGATATATGAGAAGTTACCTATATATATGATTATATGCACACCACAGATAGTAGTGCAAGATTCCCTTAGAGGGCTTCAGCGGGCAGATGGGCTAGAAATGAGATCACTTCAAGCATTCTGGTCACTTGAAATTGTGGCTCCAAGTGATGTTACAATAACAACCACTCATAGGGAATGTAGATTAGTGTCCTAGATGGCCCATAGAATATTTATTAAACGCCATCACCAAGATGACAAGGTACTATGTTTATTGGGTGGTTGACCCATGTAGTGATCAGAGTACTGAGATAGTTTGGGTGATCACCGCTCGTGGTGAGACAATTATTTCCTCCCTATTGGCATAATTATACCAAAGAGGTTATAGGAGTGGAGGTGAGCTTACCAGCACTTTGACCCCACAGGATATGGGGTAACAGCCACACATAGTTGAAGATAATAGAGGGCATGGTGGGGAAGCTTAGGGCCCACCATATATTATAAAAAAATAGCGGTTTACAGGAGGGATCTGATAGAGGACTGATGTATATAGGTCCATAGACTGGGGGTACATAAGAAGGGCCCAATACTAGAGGAGGAAGATCCGGAAAGCCAAAACCATGGCTTAGAGATCACAAGATGCAATGACTAGGAATAGGATATTTGAACCTAATCAAGGTATAGATTTTTGTGCATCTAGGGAAGAGGCCTAGACCAAAATGGAGAGGGGATATTGTGCTCCAAGATAGGTGGGCACAATACATGGGAGTCATAACTCTTTGTGAGGGTGAGGAAGAGAAGGTATTTAGTGGACATGGATATGGTGAGACCATTGTAGAGAGGCCATGACAACCAGGTATGTGTGATATGATGTTATTTGGATTATTTTTTATAAATGGGTTTGTTCCATATTGATATTGTGAGTAATATGTGTCATCTTTTGTTTTACAGAGAAGACATTGGAGGAGTGGAACTCCCTGGTCGAGAGTTCCCACCATGATATCATGGATCTAGTTTTGGATGTCTAAGATACTATAGTGATGGTGTATCCATTATCGAATGGGTATTTAGTGAGATCATTTCATCTTGTTGGAGAGACATCCATAGCATTAGAATGATATCATGATGCACAGGCAGCCCTGATTTAGAAGTATGCATCTCATATGTCATATGCCTAGAGAGTTGCATAATAGATTACGTCATTGGAGACCTAGCTAGAGAGAGAAAATGGGGAGGCCTCTATAGCCCGATCTAGGGTGGATTCCCTAACTCACACAACTAGATCCATTAGCATCATCCTATCGGCCTAAAACATCCTGAGACACCCCCATGGGGGGTGAGGGTATTTGAGCCATATTACATATGCGATAGAGCCATTTTTAATGATTTTATTAATGTATAAAATGGATTATATATATATATATATATTATTTTTAATGGTATTTGGGTATTTAGTGTTCGTTGTATATGTTGTTTTTCTTATCATTTTTTTTCCACATGTATGTATGTGAGGATAATCATTGTACTTAGGAACAATAATAATTTGATTAGATAGGTAAATCTGGTGAGAGGGGGATCAATAAGATAACCCCATCAATGTGATGTGAAAAACCCAAGAAGTGGAACAATCAAAAGACATCCAATGGTAGGATGTCAAGGCACGATTGGGTATATAAATCCAGGAAAGGTCATAGGCCTAAGAAAGGATGCAAAAAATACCACACCAATTTAATATAGGAAAGATCAGGGAAAATATGATCCTAAAGAGGAAAATTTGGGACCAAAGCACTCCAATGGCAGGAGATACCAAGGTGTACATAGTGATAAATCTAAGCAAAGTGAACACCCCAAGAAAGCATGTAATGAGGTATTTGAGATAGTGAGATAAACCAAAGGGAGCTCAAGATCCCAAGAGAAGGTAGAAGGTATTTTATAACACCCAAGTGGGGACCAAGAGCCCAAGAGAAGGTGATGGATCATGATAAATAAGGATAATAAGATGTAATTAATGTCTTATAGATAAATAGCAATGAGGGAAAAAACACCGTAATGTATCAGTGAAGATATCATCAACTTGATTCAAGATGTGGATTATTACATGGGTAATGAGGTCCTTGGTGGAATTTTGCACAATATAAATTTTCTGATGAAATTTAGATTACATGGTAAATAAGGTGTCATCTATTCAATCCTCAAACAAGGTGAGAATTTCATGCCAAATAACATCCATAGTGGGATGAGGATGGGGGTGGGGTTGTGGTCCGTAGGTAGGTTGTGGTCTAGTTTTCTTGGGGGAATGTAGTCGATTCTGATAGCAATTGGATCCATGTTTCCAATTATGGGAAGAAATTTACAGATTGGGATGCTTGCTATGAAGAAATTTATAGTGACTATCGGTGTTCTTGCAATACTCATGATGAGAGTAAAATAAGGAAGTTGAAGGAGAAGGTTGTGTAACCTTTTTGGTTTGGTCATGTTTGACCCCAACTTCAAGATTTTTCATATGGCATCAATAGACTCTACAGTAAAAAACATCATGACCAGGAACCTCATGCCATGTGCATATGGATCAGTCATAGAGGACTAAGGATCCATAAGGTAAAGAGATAGGGGAAGAGGTCTCAAAGGGTGCAAAATGGATAGTGATAATACCTAATGAGAGTAATGATGTAATGGATGAAGATGATATCGATGAATCATTTTTTTACCCAATCATCAAGCCATAGTAGATAAGATCATCACCCATGAGGTCATTAACTTTATAGTAAAAAAAAACAACCCAGTCATCCACTTTTTTAGGGAAAATTAATCAACTAAGTAAATGGTAATATGTGGAGATGTAGTTGGTGGATAAATATTAGGGTTAGTCACTAGTGTGGAAGATGTTTTAACTTTTTTTTATAGGATGATGTTCATGTCTTGAAAAAAATTGGTGGGAAGAATTTTTGGTAACAAAAGACCTCCCAGTCAAGAATCCTAGCATAACTAGCTAGGTGAAGGTCATCTAAGGCATAACCACCTTTTTAATTTGATGTGGAAGTGTCCAACACACAAGAATAGACTATGGTCTCAATTTGGACCACATGCTCCAGTGGGGGCTATGGTGTACATGACATGAATGCTTGAATCTAAGGATCCTTATTGTGAGGTTGTAAATAAAGAGGTAGTTGAGATACGATAAGTTTTGGAAGATTAGAAGTATTGGTTCTAAGTGTGACTTTGTCGAGTTTTTCATCATCTGACTCCAAGAGAATATGAGGCATTTGCTCAACCAATTCAGGATGAATGATGTTTCCCTGAAGAGTATCTATAGGATAATTAAAATGGTGATGCTCTCGAAAGGGATTAAGAGATATTTCAAAGTGTGGGGAACTTTTATGTCCCCTTTTGTTGAAGCATATCATAATTCCAAGGGTTAGCATCCCCTTGAATCTTATAAAGATCTCCTTGGTGAGAAAACTTAACATACTGACATGGTGAATAAAAAATGGTGTGCATTCGATGAGTCCAAGGCTGCCCTATAATAATATTATAATATAGAGGAAATTTTAATATCAAGAATTTGGTGCAAAAATTCCTAGGGGGACTATGATGGGTAACTAGATACACCCCATAGGTGGCATCTTTCAGTGATCGCATCCTTGAAAATTGGTTTGTGTATATTATTAGGTTATCAATTGAATATCCAATATCTTTAATGAATTCTAATGATGCCACACACGTGCTAGATCCTTTTTCAATGAAGGAATGTTTCAACATAGTGTGACCAATATATACTAAAATCTAGACATGTGGATCATCTAAATGAAGTAATATCTCATCTAGGATCATAGATACTATAGGAAAATGAATGAAAGAATGAGAATCCATGGTAAGATTAGTATGAATTGATATTTCCTCATATTTCCATTGAATTCTTTCCTCTGAGCCATGCAATGCAAGAATCTTCCCCAAAGAGGGAGGAAAAGGAATATTCATGTCAAATAACATAATCATGAGATGTCCACAAGTGTGAGGTGGAAAACACATGATATCTAAGAAGGAAACTTGGAAAGGGATTTGAGATAGTGCTTCAATATGATCCCACTCTTCATGACTGGATTGTGCAGTAGGTTGAGAGTGTTGGGAATCCTAAAAAAAAGAGCTAAAAGGAGTAAGGGTGGTTAGGGAAATTTTAAAACTGAATTTCCTTAGTTCTTATTCCATTGACCTTACAAGTTTGATTTGTATAGGGGAAGATTGTGTCTGTGGCAAGGAATATAGGTCTAGACACCATCGTTGCTATAGGATAATTTCTACAGGGTCCGATGGCGTCTGGAGGAGGAATATTCTTACTTTGAGGATATTGATTTTGGTGTACATAGGGATATATGTCCATGTGAGTATGAGGCTAGAATGCTACGTAGTACTTTTTATGCATAAGCTATGACATGTTTTACATCATTAATTGCAACTATATATTCAAGAGGATAATCCATGTCAACTACATTGGTTATAGTATTTTATTGCTTCTTATAAATTTCATAGAAATAATGATTAGGCATAGGATTAGATAAGATTTTTAGCTTCTCATTAGTTTGGTTGATAGCTTCATGATGATCCTTTTGTTGAACCACATCACAAGCTTTGACCACTTTGGTAAAATGCTTGTGAGTGATGGCATCATAGTCAAAGTGTGGACGTAGGAAGAAGTTTATGGAAACCATTCATAGTGCACAACAGTTTTCATGGGAGTGACCCCAATTAGAATTCCACTAAAAAAACGTAGTTTCATGATGCCAATGAGGAATAGGTTGAGTAGGATACAAGATTGTGGTAAATTTCTTATGCAAGATACATTTCAAAACTTCCTTACTCATTGGTTGATAATAGTTAGGTTGGATCTTGTTATTATTTACTTGTTGGCCAATATTGAAAATAGTCCTATTCAAAAAACCAATAAGTAAGAAACATGCATGAACTAACATACAATATATATATTTAATGGGGCTACAACAAGTGCTAGGGTCTCATATCTAAAGGTCAGTAATCTCTACACTAGGTCATCCTATTTTTTCTAAGGCTCATAATAAATATAGAGGAGATAACCCCACTAAGATATCGGTGATTTTGTGAGGATAGGTATGGATCAATAATAGATAATAAAAAAATGCATAATGTGACTGAAATGAAAGTAATGTAAAGCTAAAGATTTGATCATGAATAAGAGTACTATGTTAACTAACATCTAAGCATATGTAATACTAAGCTAACATAACACAATGAAGGAAGGGAATTAAACTAATCTATGCAAAATGAAAAACTATGGTTAGAGAACTTGCCTTGTACTTGTAGGGTGGTCACTGATGCATCTATCTCTCAAGAGAAGTATCACACTGAGAGATAATCACTATTAGGTAGATAAAGGGAACATCATTCTTGTCATTAACTCACTATATATGACCCAATAGTACAAGAAAACAAACCAATAAGAAGAGTGTCAAATGAAATCCAAGCCAAGTGTAAGATGAACTAAGAGCTAAGTGAGCAGATGTGAACATGTCACAAGAGAGCATAGTAGGTGGTAGTTCCTAAAGTTTGAGCTTACTCTTTTATGAATGTAAAAATAAGGTGTGTATATAGGACACCATCTTCCATGGGTGATGTCATCATTCAATATAAGTATAACATCGAAACCATCTCCCATGGGTGATGGCATCAACCAAGGGTGATAAAATGAGAAAATGTGTCATGGAAGGAGAAATAAAGGTGTCATAGATCATGGAAATAGAAAAACAAGGTTCCAAATGTTGAGATACAAGCAAAATGTTAGGAGTGTAATGTGTGTGAGACCTAAGGGGACAAGGAAAACTAGTGCAAGGAAAAATAAGGCCAAGACCAAATACCAATAATCTCTGTGTAGTTTCTCTAACACATAATGGTTACATGAATAACCATTCCCCATTCTCGTCGACCCTTAAAGCACCTACTCAATAAATATATACATCAGTGACCCTTATCTACATAAAGGAAATTATTAATAACACGTATGAAAAATGAAAAGTAAAAAATGAGGTGTATAAAGAATGTATAGGGTTTTTCGCCAACACGTTGACATTATTCTCTGGTGGTTTTCATGTTTACCAATGTTCTACCTATTCTATTTTCTCCACATGCATCTCACAATCCTACTCCACATGTTATGATACATGTACTTTCACATGGCACTTCATCCTTGCCTCATGTTCACATATGTTCATCCTATTTATCATATCAAGGGCCCTTTCCTACTACCCTCATTTCATATATTATCTTAGCATCCACATTTGGAGGCATCGTAATTCACCCACACTACCTGTGGACACACTCTTGTTCCTGGTTCATACTTGACTATTGAGGTAATCCTTACTTATATGAACCTTACTTTACACACATACACAGGGGGATATCTTTATTCCTTCCTTCTAGTTGTTCTATTTCACATATTTACAATTAAAAATAATAAAAACATGTTTGTTTGGATCTTGATTGGATGTACTCTTAATTCCCTATATTACTTTATGTTGCACCTGTTCTTATCATGCTACTACAGTTTATAGAATGCTTTATCATTTTCTCATACACACATGTATAGTCACATGGTATCTTGAGGTGAATGTATCTCACTTACAGGTTATTACACGATGTATGATGTTTGGCCCTATCCATTACCAGCCCCACTAAGGCTCATCTGGGAAAATACCATTTTCCCACTTACTATTAGGTTATATCATTACTATATTTCAATTTTTCATTCCTATATTTAGATCCTACATTGTGGCATACTATGTATATTTCCTAACATGTTAACAGGTGTTTTATGTGTAGCATTTTCCTTGCTGAACTCCTCCTGATCATGGTTATCTAATTTGATTATATCAGGGTTTGCTATTGTTTTTGGGATATGCCTTATTCTAAACACAAACTTATGCACTTGGGTACATTTCTCAGTCCTAAAATCATGATAGAATTTACATGATTCCTAAGAAAGAAAACTAGTGGTTGATAACTATCTTTGGTCTTACACACGCTATAAAACAATCAGAACTTTACTTATTTATCTTCAATAGCTTAAAACACTAGATCCCAATCAAGATAGATGTGACCATACACTCATGTCCTCTTTGGGTGCCTCTAACCATTTATTATCTTACTCTCTCCTTTTAGGTCTCTTTTATCTTTTGGGCATCATTTTCACTTATGGGTTTGCCTTCTAGTTGTCAATTACAAAATTCAAACAAGGGAATCATATAAATACATAGTTATGTTTTCAAATTAAAGGACCAAGCACTAAACATTATAATTACCGCATACAATTCCATTCAAAAGGAACCAAAAGAACTTCAAAACATCCATCTAGCATCCATTCAATGGAAAAGGGATACATAATCTGCATACACAACATAGGAAGGAGAAGTTTATTTCATTCCATCCACAAATTTTACATCATTGAGAAATTTTTTCTCGTTATCTAGTGTATTTTGCATAAGGGCATTCTAGGGAAACATTTATACACACACATAAGAAATATATGGAGTATGAGATGTAGTGCAACACTCAGTAATAAGTTTACTCTTTGGGTGACCGTCGAGGTCAGTCTGACTCCCCATTCTACATTTTACATTTTAGGTTTAATGCATTTTGTGGGTTTTCTGAGGTCATATTCTCTTTTAAAGGTTACAATAATCATTCGAGATCATAGTGTGAATATCAGGTTATAAACAGAGAAAAATAGTGAAACCCTAGTGATACAACAAAAATCATATTCCAAGCTCTTGCACTGTCACGGGCACCCAATTCTAGTCTCCAATACCAAGACACCTTTATCCTCTTGTGGGAGATCATGTCCAACATTTTTCATAGATTTCATATATTATAGTGACCATTGATGACCATCTTTGCATTATGTTCAAATTTATCACCTTCCCATATCACTTCCTATGCATTAAAAAATCAACTAAGTCTTCTTACCTCTTAATTTTGCTTAGGGTTTCATATTTTACATGTTTTATTGCTTATGTCTTTATTGTATCTTAGCATTTGAAGATCATACATTACAGTAATTACTCTTATATTATATTTAATTCAATTTTTATTAAATCATTTGGTTAACCCCATTGTTGGAACCTTACCTTCCCTCTAGGAATTTTTGATATCTTTCTATCATGGCTGAAACCTATAAACCCTTTACCGATGAAGACCTGCATGATCTCAGGGCCCATATTGGTAAACATTCTCAAGAATTATATATTCTCTTATTTTCTACTAATGAAGAAGTCACCAACCTAGCTAAGATCAACCCTCCTACCTCTAACAATTCCTCTATCCTTATTCCTACACAACCTCTTGATTCTACCTTTCAACCTACTTCCAATATTCCTTCTTCTATTCATACTCCTACCAGCCATTTCAATCCACCTATTATTTCTCATACATGGAAAGTATCATCTTCGGGGACTCGAGACCTATATTCTCTATATTAGGATTTACAACTTCAAATATGTCAACTTCAGCAAGCTACTTGACGCTCCTCTCCATCTCTTGACTCATATTTTCTCCTTCATACCTCTTTTGCACCTGTCATTTCTTCTTATCCACTTCCTCCCAACTTCATTCAATCTAACCTTCCCACCTTCAATGGACATGGTGACCCTTAAGAGAATATTTGATCCTTTCATGTGGCATTTATTAACTATGCAGATGATCATACAATCTTAGCTAAGTTATTTCCTAGGAATTTACAATATTACACCATGTGTTGGTTCTATGATCTACATGTTCACTCAATATATTCTTGTACATATTTATCTGATGATTTCCTCACTCATTTTTCTATCAATATCAACACCAAGATATCCTATGCCTAAGCTTCTCAAATCAAATAAGGATCTAATGAGAATATAGATAACTATGTTTCATGTTATAGGAAAACCTAGTTAAGATGACAAATGTACTAGCTGATTCTCAATTACAAGATATTTTTAATCAAAGTATTTTACCTCCACTACAAGAGAGAGTTGTCTTTCAGACATATCCATCCTTTGATAAATTATTCCATACACTTAAATCTCACAAAGGAAATATCTTATCTATGGGAAAATTAAATATCATGATCAAGCCATCTCTCAAGGTCACCGAAGAAAAGGCAACTATTAATGTTGTCTCTCTGCCTGAAAATATTTAATTACAACCTCCAAAGCGTACTTTTACCAGGCTACCATATGCACCTTAGTTTCTATTGCCACATCTCATCAAAATAAATATTATCACTCTTCCACCATCACTCAATCTTGACCCCTCTCACCCCTGTGGCCACAATTATGAAAAAAAATGCATGATGTGACTATCAAAAATGAATTAGGGACTCTATTGATCATTTTTTAAAAATAAAGAATGTCATTCAAGATATCATTGATAGAAATTCACTCAATCTCCTTGATCCCTATGTTTCTCATCTGTTCAATGATAATAAGAAGCTCAAAATGTTTAAAGATCCTTTTCCTAAGCATGATCAACAAGCTACTGATTCTTCAGCCAATCACACATATCATGTTGTGTCTCCTCCTTCATCAGGCACTCTTGATTTCCTTGTTTCTTATATTGATGCATTTACTCTGCTCATTTCATTATTGGATCATGATTCTCATGCTATATTTAGTTTTTATATGTTGCACATCAATGGTTCTCTTGTTTCATATATTGTTTCCAATATTATGATCTATACATCAGCCCGTACATGTGTATGTTATGTTATACTTCTCCTAGCTATCAATTATCCATTATCTAAAGTCACATTTCTAGTCCCTAAGTCTTTTAGTTATGTCAAGATTCCCATCATAATTGGCCTCTTACCATGATTGTTCCTTTCACCATAGCACCTTTAATCAAAGTTTGTGACATACTCTTAGGTCTCTCATGGCTCTGCACTACCCAATTCATCCATTTCATGAACTATTTATGCCTCAATTTCATTTAAAATATGTAACTCGTTACTATCAAAGGCATCCCACCATGTACATCATTGCCTCAACCCACTTTTGTTGATACACTAGTCATAGCATGTACTCTTCCAAATCCTCTCAAATCTAAATCTCCTTCTGCACCTAGCTTTCCTATTCGCACACAACCTACATCACGACCTTCGTGTTCTCATCGGTATCTTAGTTCACATCGTTATCCTAAGTCCCCTATATGAACATCCCCCCCCCAAATATATTTTCACCATCTCCTTCTCCACATAGGTCTCCTTTATATGCACATACTTATTCTCCTGCACCACTGATCTTAGAGCATCATCACGTGCCTTTTACTCCTCAAATATTGGGTGGAGGGCCCTCACCCTTCACTATTGTCAGATAGTCTTCTATCACTTACACATGTGGGGGATAACACACTTTATCCCACCCTTCACATCATTGTTAATTCTCTTGAAATTCTATTACCACACTTTTTGCTTTGTGCCTCATTATTTATCCATTTTCACATTGTCATCCCCTTTGATACATGCATTGTATCATCATTACCCTTTTATGCACTCTAGATCCATGGTTCATACTCGACTAATAAGGGTCTAATTATGAAATGAACCTCACATCATCTACATCTCACAATTTATGCTTCATGTTACATCTTACTAGCATCCAATAGCACACCACACTCATTTCTTGATGGTGCACTCTTGTTCTATGGTTCATTCTTGACTGTTAACAAATATCTTATAAATGAACCTCATTTCATGCCTTTCTGGTGGGGGAAACACTGACCCTACTATATTCACACTTTACATACCATTCCATCACACTCATAAATTAAATTTGCATATTTTTGTTGCATCTACTTCTTCTAGATTATTCTAATTACATGTTATACTTTTTTTCCATGCTAAATGGATTCTTAGTATGTCATTATCTTTCTATATATACACATGAACATTCACTTGGTATTTTTGAGGTGAATGTAGATCTCTTACACATTATTACAAACTATAATGATGTTTGGAACTGTACCTCTTACCAGTCTAACCATGGCTCCTAGAGGCATCTACTTTTTCTATCATATACTACACAAGTTTTATTGGTACATTTTTCATTACTTGTCACTACATTTCCTTTACTTTTTGCTTATTTATACATGCTTCTGACATACTACCTATATTTTTAACATGCTAATGGGTGCTTCATTTGTAGCATTTTATATGTAGGACTATATGTCACCATGGTTTTCTGTTACGCTTTACTTGTTATTGTTTGTCATTGTATGCTATCGTTTATGGGCTATGCCCCATGTCTTGTGTGATCAGTGTATGCTTTTTGTTGCTTCACCCCTGGTTATCTTGTGACGTTGTGAGTGATGTACCATATATGAAACATTTTTTTCACCTTCTATCTTATATGTACACTTTTTTGTTACATTTCTCTAATACATGATTTATTTCCAATAACAAATAGTTGTAGCCTCCTTTTTTGCATGTTCCTTGGTTTCTACCATACACATACCCTCCCCTAGCAAGGATCCACTTTAGATCAATATTTGGTCCTCTCCTTTGGGCTACACTTACATGTCATCGTCACATACACCACAAACAAGAGGAACATACATTGGGTAAAAAATCACCCCTAAAGCAATACAAATCTCTAGAACAACACACTAAAGAATAGAAAAATCACATAAACATAGTTACATACTATATTAGAATTAGACTTGGGCTAGATTCACAAACTAGATGTGAGAACCTAGAATTAGACATGAATTCCTGGGTGCTTGTGTCTTACCCTGGGAGTTAATTTCCTATGGAAAATACAGTCAATTTCTCAACACAAAATTTTTTACGGTAGATTACAGAGAAGCTCTATAGTTACATGATGCATTCTATCTCCTAGAATAAGTTGAAATCATTACAATTGGAACAATTACAAACTAATTAGGGAAAAAAGCAACAAACCATGGATGTACCATCTGTAGTGGTGTTTATTAAGTAGAGTCATGGAAGGAGATTATAAATATATCTCTCTCCCATACACTTTCTCTTTGGTGTGAGATCGCCCAAAAAACTCGTACTTGGTGTGATATCATCCAAAAAACTCGCTCTTGGCATGATATCACCCTAAAACCTCACCTTTAGCATTCAAATAAGTAATCTCTAAGAAACAAGACAAATTTCTATCTTTTACTATTTTACATATCAAGTGCACACTTTCCTTTTTGACACACGTTTACATAATTATGCATACTTTACACATATTTTTCATATACACAACTTTGACTACTTTTTCACTCTTCTTTTGTAGGTTTGTCATTAATACACAACAAGAATCATTTTTATTCAACAAAACATAGGTTCTAACAGCACATCTTTATGCATACGCTTCACCCCTAGGGTCACTTTCCTTTCCTAGTTTACATGCTTCACTTTATGATCACTTCACGCTTCAATTTTCCACTCGACACACTATTTTCCTCTCTCTCTACGGGATCATAAGGTGCACATAATATAACTAATTTATGTTATCAAGTATTCACTAAAAAACATAAAATGGGAGCAAATGTAGACACAAAATCATGCACTTGGGTAAATCTCTAGGTTGTAAAAGCAAGCTAGCATTAACATGATTCTGAATCAAGAAAACTAGTGGTTGACAACTATCTTTGGCCTCTTGTCTTTTTTCCTTGCTTTCTCTTTGGTCTTACACACCCTACATCCTAGTCATAGCTTTACTTATTTATATTCTATGTTGTTAGACACTAACACCCAACTAGAACATAAGTTCTCATGCACTCCTTTCCCTTTTGGGCGCTGATGACCCTTCCTTATATTTCTCACTCCTTTTGGGTTTATTTTATCTTTTGGGAATATTTTAAACTTATGGGTTTGGCCTTCTAGTTTTCAATTATGAAATTAAAATAAGGGAATCATATAAATACATAATTATGTTTTTAAAATGAAGAACCAAGAACTAAGCAGTGCTATTACCACATAAGCTTGCATTTAGAAGGCACCAAAATCACTTCAAAACGTCCATTTAAGGGAAAAGGGTTGTATATTTTGTATACACAACATATGAAAGGGAATTTTATTCTATTCCATCCACACATTGGTCATCATTCAACAATTATATCCCATTATCTAGTGCATTTTACACAAGGGCATCATAGGGAACAAATTATACACACAAGAAATACATGGAGTCTGATATGTAGTGCATTGCTCATTCATAAGTTCAATATTTAGGTGACTACTGGGGTCATTCTAAGTCCCTGTTCTACATTTTCACTTTTAGGTTTGATGTGGTTTGTGCGCTTGTGCAGATGAAAATCTATTTTTTTAGGTTATAGGTATCATCAATGATATTGGTGTGAATATCAAGCAATCAATAGATAAAAATAGTGAAATGCTAGCGACAGAATAGAAATAACATTCTGAGATCCTACACAGTCATGAGCACCAGTTTCAATATTCAATGCCCATGTGTTTCTGTCATCCCATGGGCGCCCATGTTCAACATTGTTTGTAGATTCCTTATTTTACAGTGACCAGTGACGACCCTATTTGCAATTTGTTCAACTGTTGCACTTTCCCATATCACTTCTTGTACATTCATAAATTAGATAAGTTCTCTTACCTCTTAATTTTTTCTAGGGTTTCATATTTTACATGCTTTATTGCTTATATCTTTAATCTTAACATTTGAAGATCATACATTACAGTAGTTACTCTAAAATTAGATTTAGCTCTATTTTTATTAAATCACCTAAATTTTTTGTTTCATTTCATGCACAATCCTTGACAGATTCAATTATCTCGTGATATCCTGAGTGGTGTCTAATGTGTGCAATTACCTCATCATTATTTCCTTGTTTTTTTTTCATATATGCTTTTATTAGTTGTTATTTTCATGTGCATTTCTTGTTTATCAATAACTCTTATATGCTAATATGTTTCAATTATTTTTCTTGTTCCATGGTAACTACCATGTGTAATCCCTATTACCCATGTAGGAATACACATCTTAGATATGCATAATAGTTTCATCCTTCCTCATTTTGGATCTATTCACTTTTATTCATCTCACACACCCTAAACGAGTGAGGAAAAGCATCAGGTGAACCTTTTCAATCTCTTATTAGTTACAGAAAATAGTTATAGAATTGCAGTCATCATATTAAGCATAGTAATTAGTCACATAATAGAGACAGAAACAAACCTGGCCAAAATTCACATCCTGGACAAAACTGCCCAGTACAAATAAGTACAATGTGTGTTAACATCCCACATGGACACTCTTATCCTGGGTAGAAAAAGTTATAGAGATGTTTTAAAAATTACACAATTACAATATTGTACAATACCCGTAGCTATCTAGTCATATTCATATTTCAATTAGTTACTAACATGAACTAAATAAGAAGTTAACTACTTACTCACGAACCAAAGAAAGAACTAAATAAGGAAGTGGCACGTAGGGCGTATGTAGGATAATGATTTGCCTAGAATAATGTGTCACCCAAAGAAAGTTAAAAATCAGGTTTGTGATCATCGTAGTGCTACTCATATGTGGGGAAGCATTAATGTTTGGAGGAACAATCTTATAATTTCTCCCAATACACTTTCTCTCAGTGGAAACAGGATGCCTAAATATGAAGTTTAGCACTTGGATGCTCAAATCCCTTACTTGGTGATAGGACACCAAATGCTTCATATTATTCCAATTAGATCCTAAGAAACAAGTCTATAAGAAGGAATAAATTTCTACCCCTTTCTCTTTCAACATTTTAGGTGTACTCTAATCACGCACGTTATAGAAAATATGATATTCCAAGGATCTATATGACCACATCATTACCACTCCAACACACAAATGTCACCCATAGGATCCTTATCCTTCCCTTCCCTTAGAATTACATGGTAAATATTTTTCACTCTTCCATTTGGCACACTACAACACTCATTCGACACACTATTAGGCACAATCTTCTTTCGATTCCCCAAGATATGATTTTTTTTTCTACTTTACGCTACTGAATCCTTATTCACTAGCATAAATATCGGTTAAATGTAATCACTAAATCACACACTTACTATCTACATCTAGCCTTTAAATACTAAATTTATATGTATAATTCCTAAGATAGAGAACTAATCATTATTAACATTATTTTTTATCTTTTTTATCTTTATTGCTTTTTGTTTCTACACTTACACCTTACAATTTTACATACTACCCAAAATATTTCTTAGCTCATATTTAAATATTTTACCTTTTGAGTTCCCTGTACAAAACTTTCCATTAGACCCAAAAGTTCCCAGATGTTGTTTTCCCCTATGGGTATTATTATTCATTTTTTTCACCCCTTGCAAATTGGATAACTTATTAGATCTAGGATTTGGGAGTTATTTGAGGCATGCATTGTAATTTTCAGGATGGCTCATGGTTAACTCAACTGGGTTAATAATTAACTCATGGAAAGCTAGCGATCCATGGAAAAGGTCTAAACCATTTGAATTTAGTAAACATGAAGTTATTACCGATCGAAAGTGTATGGACATTATTGGATGCGACTAAAAATGTGCATTAACAGCCAGTAATAGGAATGGTATTACCGGCTGGTAACAAAATGTTGATTTCGATTGACAATAGTAAAGGGGCCCAACAATGTACGGTTGTTACCAGCCGCTAACATATATAGGCATTATTAGTCAGTAACAGAATAGTGTTACCAATCAGAAGCAGTAAGACCATAGTCTCTCGACAGTCTACAAGGTGCATACAACCATTCATGTCTGGTAAGAAAAATGGTGTTACCTAGTGGTGACAAAAAATAGATCGATGATAGCATATACGACAATTACAAGCTAACAAAATGAAACATGTTGTTGACTGGCAATATAAAAATGTGTTATTGGCTAGTTACAGGAATATTGGCATCAGGCCTTGGATTAGGTGAGGTAGGTGAGTGAAAATATAGCTCGATGACTGATTTTAAAGAAGTATGGTGCCCATTTCTTCTTTTGCTAAAAAGGTACCCTTGGGAATAATATTGGTATGGTTGGTCATACATCTTTTCAGAGTATTAAACGCAGGTTGTTAGTTGGTGAAACAAATTTCAGGTTCTTTTCTCTATATATTGTAAAATCTGCCTCATTTTGGGGAGATACATTCTGAAAATGTAGAGAAACTCTTAAGAAATTGGTATAGAATACTTTGTGAGTTGCAAGCCTCGCATTTTGGCATTCTCCAAGGATATTATTGCCTTGTATGTATTTTAATGGATTGTGCACGCTTTTAAGCAATTAATTTCATGTTTTGTCATTCTTTCTTCCCTAGCTTGTATTCTCTTGTATTTTTTTCCCTTTCATTGCATTTACACGTACATTGCACATACCTTTTCCTTTCTTGTAGGATTAAAATTTGTAGTGCTCCATGAAATTGGAGGCTTGAATGTGATTTTGGATTGTGACAGATTTTTCTACCCTTTTCTTCTCTATTCTCATCCTAGTTTAACTCACTAGGAATATCTCGAGTCTGTTATTGGTGTTATTTCCTCCCTTAATTTTGGACTTTCATTTATGAATTTTTCTCTTCCCTGGTCCCTTAGAATTTTAGGTTATTGTTAGGGTAGTTACATTTCAATTCTTAGGAGCAATTTTAGTATTAGGAATAGATATACAAATTCGGCCTTCTCTGGAGGTCTGTCTTGGTTCAGGTCCCACACCTTAGAGACAATCCCATTGTGTCTCAAATTTTGAGTTCTATATGATTTGGGAATATGTGCACTTTTGAGCTCAAAATTTTTTGGAACACCTGGTGGGATAATTGAAGTCATACTTTGTATGGTTTTTAGCTTCATTGTTGTTAAGTTTTGGTTTGTGACTTAGTAATTTCTAGCCTTTAGAGGCTTGTTCTACACATCTAGTGACTCTGTCTTTCAGATCAACTAGTTATAGTGGTGCAAGTGTAGAAGTTTATGAGAAGATTCCATACTAGGTCCAGAATAGTAGAGGAGGGATATTTCGAGTACATTTAGTTATCACCTAGAAGGTCAAGAAGATAAATATTAATTCAAAGGTCACCATCTCCACCAAACACGACTCTTTCCACTCCACCTCCTGATATACATTTCTTGTAGTCCACTAGAGTTCTTAGACCTATAAGAATGGTAACACAACAGAATTTGGAATTTATCAATTTTACTGGAAGAAGTCCTCCTCTTAATAACAACAATCCCATACCATCACCTGCTCTCAAGGGCATCCCTTTCTTCACTAAGGATAATCAAACTACCTCGACTGAATACATTCAGGATATTACTAATGTATGTGCTATACATAAAATTGTTGAACAAGATGTGGCTATTAAGTTATTAGATTCTTCATTCAAAAGGATAGCTTTACAATGGTTTAGAAGTCTTGTAAAATGAATAATTCAAAATTGGAACCAGTTGGTAATTTCCTTATGTAATCAATTTGGAGGGAAGGAAGACACTCTTTCTTTACTTGAGCAGTTAACAACTATAAAGAGGGCTCCCAATGAGCTCATGACAGAATTCAATTTCATATTTTAGAAGACCTGGGAGAGAATTCCATTCCTAGTTAGGACTACATAAAAAGGTGCATTTCTTTACTTTTTGAAAGCTCTTAATTATGATATTGTTGTCATGGTTTAATATATGGAGGGTACAACATTTCCTGGTGCTTATGCTATATCCATCAGGGCTGAAAATTGTTTGATACAAGATGGAAAATTAGCTCATAGGCCACCTATGCCCCTATAATCTAAATTACCCCAAGCTTCTAAACCATCCATTGCTCATATTCCCGAGAAACCCTCCCAACCCATTGCTTCCACATATTATTCCCCTACACACCTAAAGGAGGATGAGGAAATGAAGGCCTTAATTATAAATTTGTCTAAAAAGGTGCTACCTTTGGAGAAACAACAAGCCCAATCTTACATGAATTATTCAAATCAGGGACAGTCTTCAAACTAGGGTTCTAATCAAGGTTATCAGTCGTATAGGAACCAATCCAATAAAAGGTATGGAAAAAATCAACAAAATAACATGTGGTAGGCCCAAAATGCCTCTCTTCCACTTGTGCCATTTTCCCCTACTCAGCCATCTCCTAGTGTTAGTTCTAGTCAAGCACTTGTTTCGATATGAAATAATGTGATTCAGGAAACAAAGTGGTGTTTTCGTTGCAACCAGCCACATTATTAGCTTATTTGTGAAATGGCATTGCATTTTCAATCTTTCATGATTTAGAGTTTCTATAATCAATAGGATCCATTGGTAGAAGTACCCAATCCTAATGTGGAAGGATCTTAGGAGGCCAATAAAGATGTAAATCTTATGTTATTTGGAGATGAATATTTTTTTGCCTTAAATCAGACAGTTGCTAATAATACCAAGTCTAAGAACATAATGCTAGAATCACAACATGTATCCTATTCTAATCAGATTAATGTTGTTAACAAGGAAAAGGAGGATGGTGGGAGAAAGAGAAAAGCACCTAAAGTTCCTACTAAGGAAGTTGTTCCCCAATCAAAAATGCTTGCTCCAACATTGCAGCAACAAAGAAGGGAGAACCATGTATCACAGCTACAGAAATCTACGGGCCTCTCCTTTAACATTGTGGAACAAATGAAGAAGATGAATGTCAATGTGACAATGTGGGATGTTTTGGCTAACCCATCACAAAGGGACCTCTTGTGTGAAGCTCTCAAGTTACTTCTCCTTTTTGTTCCAGTGATTCAAAGGACCCTTACTGATGTTATTATTTTCCATGAAAAGGAGGAGAAAGTAAGTAAAGTTGTCAAAACCCCACATTTTTACATGTCATTCATTGTGGGTAAACATTTGGTTCATAATTATATGATAGATTCAGGTGCTAGTACATGAGTTATGCCAAAGAAAATAGTTGTTGTCCCTGGACTAGAGTATAGCCTTGTTGCAAAAAGTGTTTACAACTTGAGGGCTCAAAATTTAGTGTCTTGGGAGTCATAAAAAATCAGAAATTAACCCTTCATACCTACCAAACCCTAACCATAACCCATCATATATCAGTCATTGACTTTCCTTGTATGTTTTCCATTTGTTTTTCAAGGTATTTTACTACCAAAGTGGGTGGTTATTTGCTTACGAATTGGACTCATATGCTTATGAGAACTAGCTATGATAAAAAAATTACCATGCAAGCTAAGCCTATATTTTCCTATCATATCGAACCATATGAACCCACCCCTATCCAAGAAATCTGCCTAATCCAAGAAAATCAATGTTGGGACCTTATTGTAGCTTCCAAATCTTAAAAATGTGTAGGCACACACGGCTAGAGGAAGTGCATAAGTTAAGGTGCACAAGGTAGGATTCAAAAAGGATTCTTGGAGAACCAAGGATGCACACCCACAAAGCACAATTCAGGACTTATCCATTTTCAACCTTTTGGACAAAACACATGAAGAACGTGTTCCATTTGGATAAGGTTCCAGCCTGGCAACAAGGTGTCCTGGAAGGAATATACCTTGCGATAAGAAGATCTAAAAAGTTAATAATGACATAGAGAGGCATGTGCCTGGGGTGACTAACAACTTGACACTTGGGGTTATATCTAAGGTTGCAGAGGAGTTTGTTGGAGATCAGATTCCTATATATATGCATGCCCTTAGCAAAGAAAATAGAGACCTCGAGGAAGGAAGCGGAGCTTTGCAGAATTACTGCGAGAACTATGGGATAAAGGGGGTAGATGTTTATAGGAAGGATGTAATGAGGGAATGGGGAATGTAAATTTCTTTTTGAAAGTCTTCATGTATGGATCTAGATATGGCGCATGAATACAGCCTCCCCTTATGTGATATTCTATAGAAATGTTATGAATGAAGATGATAAGGTTACCATGATAATTGTATTAAGATCTTCTCTCTGTATTATCTGCATATTTCTATTAGGCTTTTGATCTTGTATAATCATGAACCTTATTTGAATGTTAATTCTATTTGTGGATTTACAACTTCCTAGTTCTGTTAATTCTATTAAGTGGTTTTACTTTTGATATGACTAAAAGGGTATAGAAGCCTTTCTAAGCTCTATAGCTTTTCATGTCCTTTAAATCACTAATTCAAGATCATGAATGATGCCTTCCACTAAACTCACATAAAAGAGAGACTCGGCTCCCTCTCTCACACCTCAGGTGAGTGCCTAGTGCCCACTAGGTGATAGGTTGACGTGCATGAGCTTCCCTTCTTCTTGGTGGGTGAAAAAATGACTACATATTGATTCCATTGTCAGGACCTCTTTTCAAAGCTGTATTGGAACATGGCATACATCATGGTCTATGTAAAAAGTGATGATGGAGTGCTTAACCCTGGAAGGTGTTGAATATTTTTTGAAAATCACAGAGGATGAATTCACTCAGAGATTCAATATTGGACTTGGGTTTGACTCGCAAAGATTGGTGGAAGACACTCTTTATCATGAGTTGTACGATACCTTCTTCTGTTGTTTCCCAATATATTTATTTGAATGGCTCTCAGCTTATACATCTAGATTAGGGTTGTGTTATAAGTCACACCCTTGGACCCAAGAAACATATCAGAACTTGCAAGATGTTGATCTAATGTGGACCTGTGCTATAGATCATTGGTGGAAGGGAGTATTGGCTAGCTACACTCTGGAATATGTAATTTCCACGTATTCTTGTCTGGAGGTTACTGAGTTTGATTTTTTGTGGGAGCCCAAAGGATATTTTGTGGGCTATCCCCCTGGTAATCAAAATCTTGATGGTAACTATGAGTGTAGAGGCATTCCCAATGGCCAGATAAACCACTCTGAGTGCTTGGCGAGGAATCCAGGTTGGGGAAAGATGTTTGATTTAACAACTAAAAAGGAAAGGGAGGAGAGACGTGTCAAGTATGGTGAAGTGCATGAGAGTGATATTATGACATGGTGTGAGGTTTCATTTATGATGGATCCATGGAGGAAAATGTTTTTGGGAGAAGAGGTTCACATGGAGGATGTGGAGTCTAAACAGTATGTGCTACCCCATCTTGGCAAGTGTGGAAGAGAGAACCCCTGGGCTTCTGATGAGAGCCCATCGCATGGAGAAAGAAGAGTGATTAGCATGCATCTGACCCCGCCTAGCAACCAAACGTTGGCACTTGGTTTTTTCAAATGAGGGAAAAGTATAGTTGATCCATTTGATATTAATGGAAGCAACCAATCAGTGCCTAGAAGATACAACTTCTCGTTTGGGACTTCTATGGCTTCACACACTATTCCAGTTTTTGGTGGAATGTTTGGACAAGGCAAATATACAACTAGTTTTGGGAGCGTGTTAGGAAGTGGTGGAGGAAATACCACTGGGAGTGGCACTAGTTCACAAACTATCGGCGCACATTTCAATGGGATGACAGGACCATTTGGAACGATAAATACAGGCCTTGTACCTAACACAGGAGGATATGGAGGTGGAAGAGGTGGAGCTGGTGGCTCAGTATCTAGTGGGTCTGGTAGAGGAGGAAACACCAGAGTAAACTAAGGGACTAGATTGGGAGGATAAGGGCCTCAGGCACCTCCTCAAGTTTTCTTTGAAATGTCTCTACACTTACCAGATTACAGTGGGATAGAAGATGCCATAGAGCATGTGCATAAGTGCAAGCTACTATGGCACGTGCAGGGGATCATGACCCAGGATCGAAAGGCCAGTCAATTTTCAACAACCTTGCAAGGACACGCACATAGTTGGTATAGAAATTATGACCCTCATTAGACTGTTGTGGATTATATCGTGCTGAAGAATGTGTTCTTGGCGTAATTGCACATACTTGAGTTTGAACAGAAGAGCATCAGCTCTCTCAAAGAAATCCAACAGGGAATGGTAGAGAGCATGCAAGAATATGATGCGTACTTTAAAACTCTATTGTCTAAGCTATCTTATGATATCCACCCTTCACAACATGCTCAGTGGTTTTTCAGAGGGTTGATTACACCCTTTAGGAGGGCTTTGTCTCATAAAACATTTACAGACCTGCACGAGGCATTGGAAGCTACTTTGCGCATCAAGGTAGATAGTAGTGTTGACACTGGTGTTAGCCCATTTCTAGAGGCTCAGATCATGGCCATGGCTAAGCAGTTTGAGAAATTATCTGCCAACACAGTTCCAGAGACTCACGGTGGGATGTGGTGCATAGATTGTAACGTAGAAGGGCACATAAAGGATAATGGTGGGATATGTACTTGGATGTTGGTACGCACCATAGTGGTAAATTGCGAGATATGTCATGGGGACCATAATGCGAGTAGATGCCCCCTTTTATAGCGCGTGATCCACAAAAACGTATCTTTTTATTGTAAGATATGTACCTCAACCACACATGACACCAAGGATTATAGATCGATTGACCAGATTCATGAGGTAATTGATCTTAGTTTGTGTCAGACTAGCATTTTCAGTAGTTCCAAAGGAGATGAAAATCAGTATGAAGAGCGCGAAGATGGGGGTGCGCGTGGAAGGGGATTTTGTGGAGGATTTCAAGGTCGTAGTAACCACAGGGGAAGAAGTGAGTTCCTACATGGAATGTGCTTTAATTGTGGAGCCACAAACCATTATAAGCGTGAATGTCCAAATCTTATACAATGCTCCTGGTGTGGAAAAAACATAAGTATAAAGACTACCCAGAGTTATATGAACATATGAGTCAGTAGCACCAGAAGGATAAGGGTGCTGCCATGGTGAGTATTAAGAAGGCTGACATGCAATGGCTCCCACGAGTAATACGTGAATCAGAACTAGATCCTGTTATGGTAACAACAAGAGCAGAGTCCATGCACACAAGGGAAGTGCCTAAGCAGAGACCTCTGGTTTCAAGGGAAGAAGTAGTACATGGGAAGTATCCAAACCTGAATCACCAGAAAGAATTCTACTAGGAAAGCATGGATGTAATTCGAAGTTTACAAGGGAAGATCCAACTCTTAAAAAAAGCAAACTAGAAAATATGAGAAAAGAAGACCAGTAGAAGCACCAAAGGATGATTTCGATGAGCTTAAGGAGGTATATAAACTGCTGAGGCAAGAGGATGTTATTCCCCTGCTAGGAGCATGGTTGAGAGAAAAGGTACCACGCATCGGGGAAGAACACGAAAGGCAGATCCTGCATGCAAACCTCCCACCTCACAACCTTGATTATGACAAAGAGATCACCTTGAACGCAGTAGTGGATGGATGGTTTCTTAGCAATATCCTCATTGGCATATGCACAGAGGTTAATGTTCTTACTCTAGATGCCTGACATCAAATGGGAAGACATGCATTATAGCCATCTTCAAATGTGTTGTAGATGGAAAATAAGACAAAGGTAATGCCCATAGGTGTCTCGAAGGATGCAACCGTTACCATTCAGGGGACTAGGTTCACTAGGGATTTTGAAGTCTTGGTGCTTGTCGAGGTAGATAATTTTCCAGCATTACTTACATGCCCGTGGTGCTATAAGAATAATGCAGATCTCCAATTTAACAAGAGGTACATAAGCTTTGAAAACAAGGAAGAGAGGGTGATTATACCACTTGCTGATGCAAATTCCACACCCTATATTGAACCTCTTGGAGAGGAAGTCCTGGAAAGAATATATGTGCGCTCCATAAGAGATCCAGAGACCATCCACCCTACAGAAGGAGTCATCTAGTTTGATGATGTTAAATCTGTTAGTGATACTACTAGTATAGCATGCAATAATTGGGCACATGGGACTTATGAAATGATTGGGAAACATCTGAAAGGATCAATGACTAGGGTAACCAAGGCGTGTACAATTCAACACCTGGGAGGAAAGGCAATAACCAAGTATTCTGGGGATGCATAGCGTGAGGTATTTTTAAGAGAAATGAAAGCTCAATGGAGGGAGGAAAAGTGATGAGGCATGTTGGGTTATGTTTTAATAGGAACAATAGCGAGGTGGTGGGCCACACATAGTGAAAACTTGTTCGAATGGCGTGAAGCTAAAATTGTGCTCGCTATCTGATTCTTGAGGAGCAATATACCCACCACTATCAAGGATTACAATGGTAATGACCCCACATCTTCCCACATCCAAGCATGTGAGAGGGTCTGGGGAGAAGATGCGGAATTTTTACCACCCTCCCTTTGGGTGCATAAGCTATATTCAACACTAAAAGGTTGTGTGCATGCTTGGTACATCCATTCTGAAACTTGCCACTAGATGGGAAATTGGCAGGAATTAGCAGTTGACCTGGCTCACACATTCGAGTACCAAAGTACTAAGCAACCATTTGATGAGGCGTTGTAAGCTATCAAGTGCCTCACTCTGGGGGAATGCAACATGGTGGAAGATAGATTAGTAGACTTACTTGGTGGATCTAGTTTGGAAGTTTGGTTTGAAGAGGAGGAACTAGAAGACATACAATTCTAGTGCACGTGTGCTAAAAAGGAAAAAGGAAAGATTTTATACGTTATTGATGGAGAGGAGATGGAGAGCCTGAATGTTGACCATTCGGTTGGGACGTATGAGGTAGTTAACAATGTGTATGCATGTGTGTGCATGTATCATGAACCACTCAAAACCAAAAAATTTAACATCCGCTCAAAGAAGGAGCCCAAGGAAGATATCATTGGGGGCTACTAGTCGAACAAGGAAGTATCAAAGATCATTGATCTCTTGCGCAAATTTGAGGATTTATTCCCATGCGGATACCATGAGTTGAAAGGTGTCCACCATTCATTGGGGGAGATGAGGATAAATTTGAAATATGGTGCACACCCGGTCAGGAAGAGGCCTTACAGGATGAATCCCAACATGCGAGTAAGGGTTAAATAAGATATAGAGAAAATGATAGCATCTGGTATCATTAAGGTCGTGGAGGAATCAGAATGGATAAGTCCAATGGTGATCAACATAAAGAAGGATGGATAGATTAGGATATGTGTGGATTATAGGGATTTGAACGTTGTTTGTATCATAGATCCTTTTCCCACCCCCTTCACTGAAGAGATTTTGGAAGGATTTGTTGGGCACGAGGTCTATTCCTTCACGGATGGATTCTTAGGATATCACCAAGTAACGATTGCCAAAGAGGACCAAGAAAAGACAAATTTTACCACTGAGTGGGGAATCTTTGCATACATGGTCATGCCCTTTGGATTGAGGAATGCACCTACTGTATTTTTGCACATAGTGGTACAAGCATTTAAGGACTTCATCCATAAGTTCCTTTAAGTATATTTGGGTGATTGGACAGTGTATGGATTGGTCAAGGACCATTGTGATAACTTGAGATTGATATTTGAAAGATGTTAGCAGTTGAGGATTTCCGTCAACATCAAGAAATGTGTCTTTGTAACTCCTTTTGGAATGTTGTTGGGGAATATCATATGCAAAGAGGGTTTACTAGTGGATCCCACGAAAGTTCCAATTATTGTGAGATTAGGGGAGCCGACCAGCCAAAGTGTCATGCGTGGATTTCTTGGACACACTAGGTAATACAGAAAGTTCATTAAGAGATACGCCCAGATCATCACACCTTTGGAAATATTTATCAGACATAAGAGTGCCTTTCAATGGGGAGAGGCGCAACAGATGGCATTTTACACTCTAAAAGAAAGGCTTATCACCGCACCTATTCTACGATTCCCATCATGGGATAAAAATTTCCATGTCCACGTGGATGCCTCTGGTATAGCAATGGGAGCCATTCTTACTCAACCAGGAGAGAGGATTGTTGATCATCCCTTATGTTTTATAAGTAGAAAGCTAACACCAGCATAATAGAATTATACAATGACCGAGCATGAGGCATTTTCAATGATCTACGTGCTCCAAAAATTTATACAATATCTACTAGCGACTCCCTTCATATTCTACACTAACCATATGGACTTGAAGCATCCAGTAAATAAAGTAGTGTTGCAAGGGCACATATTTCGTTGGGTAATCTTATTTCAAGAATTTTAATTCAGAGTGGTGGTAAAACCTGGAAAGAACAATTTTGGGCCAGATCATTTATCAAGGATTGACTCAGGAGAGGATGCACAAAGTATCGAGGAAACCATGCTAGATGTGTAGGTATCCAGGTTACGGCGCATGCCCTCGGAGTTATAATAAATTGTTGTTTTTATCAAGGAAGGTATGGCACCCAAAGGGATGAATGCACAGGAAAGGAAAAGGTTAGCCATACGTGCCACACCCTTTATGTCGATCAATGGGGATTTATATAAAATGGGTTGCGATGAGGTTTTACACCGGTGTGTATTAGAACATGAACACATGGACATAATAGAAGAAACCCATGGTGGAATTTTTGGAGGACACTATGCTGGGAATGTAACCGCGTGTAAGATCCTAGTCACTAGACTATGATGGGAGATGATTCACCAGGATTGCATTGATTTTTGCAAGGCCTGTGACCACTGCCAGTGCCCTTGTAAATCTAGAAGAAGGGATGGGATGCCCTTGCACCCCATCACCAGTGTGGAACCTTTTGAAAAATGGGCAATATATTTTATCGGACCAATCTCACCAGCTACGTGAAGTTCTAACTCATGGTATATAATTACATGTACTGATTATCTGAAAAGGTGGGTAGAGGCCGCACCCACTAAGGATTGCAGCGTAGCCATGGCTATTAGATTCTTTTGGGAGAACATTATCAGTAGGTATGGGTGCCCTTTAAGTTTAACAAGTGATAGGGGCACTCACTTTTTAAATGAAACCATCAGGATCCTATTGGAAAAATTCATGATATCCCATCACAAGACTACCCCTTATTGCCCCCAGGCAAATGGGACTACAGAGGCATTTAACAAAATCCTTAGTCACACATTGACTAAGATATGTGATGTGGGTAGGTAGGATTGGGATGACAAGGTGTCAACAATTCTTTGGGCATACAGAACAACATATAAAATATTGAACAAGGCCACACCATTTGAATTAGTGTTTGGTGCGGAAGTAGTTTTGCATGTCGAATTCAAACTACCATCTCTACGTATAGCATGCGCAGGAGGGTTAGATGATGAGCAAGCACTGGATGAAATAATAGATGAATTGATAAATTTGGATGAAAGGAACTCACTAGCAAGATGGAGCCAAACAACTAAGAAGGCGAAGGAAAAGGCATGGCATGACCACCATATTAAAAAAAAATTGAGATTGGCCAGATGGTATTACTATATGATTCAAAATTTCTACACCATCCTGGAAAGTTGAAGGTACATTGGTTGGGTCCTTATGTAATTTCATACATCCTTGATTCAAGCGCGTGCCAGTTACAATCACTAGATGGAACAAAATTACCTAGAAACTTCAATGGGAGTAGGCTAAAGCCCTACTATAAATAATGCTTCTTGGTGTTTGTAAATAAGGCAGTTTTGCTAGTTAGTTTAGAATTTCCTTTTATGCTTTTCCTTTCTTGTATTTCCCTTTCGTGTTATTATTTTTCTTTACACTTTGGGCGCCAGTAACCTTATTACTTTTTGACTTATGAATGCATAGAGGACCGCGCATCGTTTTAGTGTGGGGTGAGGTGATAAAGAGAAAATTGAAGTTATTCTACTAGGAGGATTTGGGTCGGTGGAAGAATAAGGTTACATTGGAAATCCACGTACAAAGGAGAAAAAGTGCAAAAGTATGAGGTAGGTGAAAGCAAGAATAATGACAGTGGAAGAAGTGCCTTTAGCACCAGTAACACACACGTAAGAGTCTTCTGTCAAGATGGATTATTTGTGCGCCAGAAGGTTGGAAAAGTGTTCACACAAGGATTGGGCACAGGTGGAAACATTTTTCGCGCAAGGATTGGGCACGAGTGGAAAATTTTTTGTGCAAGGATTTGGTGCATAAGGAGAAGACTGAAGTCAGTTTTATTTGGAAACACCGCATTAAACATTGTCATACGGTGGTAGGTATCCTAACCTTTAATGCGTAAAATTAGGAAAATCTATAAATACAAGAGTGGGCATTTCATTATTTTACTTTGCAAACACAAGAAGAGTGATTTTATTTTAAGAGCTAGGGTTTCGAGAACTGACTCATGCGAAGGAAAATCCCAAGAAATTCAGCAAAATCAGTCCATTGGATCTACAAACCAGAGCAAAAGTGATTCACAGGTGTGAGGAATGTTGTGAAGAAGCGCTGCGATCAAGGGAAAAAAATCTAAGATTAGGGTTTGTGTTTTAGGGCACGAGGCGCACGAGGAAAAATTTCTAACAACTCATGAGTTATCCAGGGAATGAAAGAAAAGAGTGAAATGATGGGCATGAAACCAGTTGGTAAACCTGTAGAATAATCCAAGGGAAAGAGTAAGTGAAAAGGAAAGAAGAAATAAGAAGAAATACCCTTGGATACAAACGAAGAATGGTACTCAGAGATGAAATACTTAGATGGGGTTTTGCTAGGGCAAGAGTGGGAGTACCACATAAGGAATATGGCCATGATTGACTACAATCACCATTCAAGTATGATCACAAATAAAATGGCACTAGAGCTAGTGTACCTAACAAATAAATGAACACCTAATGGGTTTCTGATCTACAGCGACATGGTCAAGGTGAAAATGGAGAAGGCAGGGCTTCTCCAACTCTTCGAGTTACCATATTTTGGGAAGCCTGAGTGCTTTTACCAATGGCTGATGATGCACATACATGAAGACTTCTTCTACTTCGCAGGGTGCAAAATGCACATAACTCCCCAAATATTTCACTGCTTCAAAGGGGACGCAGTCATAGATGACCTCCTAGATGAGGAGGCAATCAAAGAAACCATAGCATCCCAGGAGTTGAAGAAGGGATCAAGGTACTACGACATCTTGGATATCAGTGATCCGGTGATGAAGATGGCCACACACCTAGTCTCCTAGCTGAATGGACAAAAGAGGTGGACCCAGGTGAGCAAGCCCTAGCTGAATGTCTACAAGAAAGTTATAGAAGGCACCGTATACAACATCTCCCAATACATAGCAGATGAAATCATAAGTAGCACGAAGAAGGGAGGAAATATCCTATTTGGAAACATTCTATTGACAATTGTGTTCACAGAAATCGGGGTGTCAGATGTATCCAACAAATTCATGTGGGAGTACCCTGATGAAGACCCTTCACCTGTGGATAGGTTTCAGAAATACACATTTGAATCAATGATAGGTGTACATAAGGAATGCTTAGATAAATGGTATACCTGCCTTTGGAATGCATTTGGGGTTGAATGGTGGATCCCTGAATAACTCCTCGCGGAAACCAAAGGAGAAGCATAGTTTGTGGTCTACTAGCACTTCTACATTGGCAGGTTCATTTTGGTGGATGGTAGTTGGAGTACATGGTGTAAACTCCCCTTCTTGTTTACTGCCCAATTTTTCCAAGCAGGAGTAAACAGGTACAAGGAGTCAAAAAATTTAAACCTTGAGTTGTCCACCGTTGACAGAGAGCACAAGGAAATGAGGAAGAAGTTGGTCTACCCAGAGAAGCATACATACGTTGAAAGGTACGTGTCGCATGAAATGTACATTGTAAGGCCTTTGACCTTACCTATTATTGAGAGTGCTGCTGCTAGGATCTACCTGTGCATAAGGCCAAAATTTGAAAAGGGTGTGTACATGGAGAATGAGATATGCATCCCAGATGACCCTATTAGCAGAAAGAAGCCCACACCAAAGCATAAGGAGAGGGAAGAGAAAGCAGAACAAAGGGTGGTGGAGAAGTAGAATGTATATACTGTGAGGCCAAGTACCTACGTCTGAAAGAAGAAGAGGATGGTGGTCAAGGAGAACACCCCGAAACCAGTGAATCCACCACCTCAGGAAGAATCCTCAGATGATGAGAAAACCACATCCCCAACTCCAGATTTTTCAGTAGAGGAAGAAGAAAAAGGGATGAAAGAACCAGAGTCTGAAGATATAGATGACCTGAATGCCTATATAGGTGAAAAGGATGATGATGAAGAGGAAGAGCTGAAGGTAGATCAGGAGCTGATTGATGTCCATGATTTGGGGGAAGAGGAAGCAGAAGGTGCAAACGATGCCTTCATCTTTGCAAGGAGGAAGGGCACCTAAGGGGAGGAAGGAACATGGAGTGAAGAAAGGAACAAGGGGGCAAGTACCAAGGAGCTAGATATGCCCAAGCTCACTTAAGAGGAGGTTAATGAGAAAGTGAAAAGGGAGGCAGAGAAGATAATTAATACCTTGTTCAACAAGGAATTGGAGTGCAGCGCAGAGCTAGTGCTCAGAGAATTCAAGGAAGAGAAAAGGGAGAAGAGTGTGGGTAGCACAAAAGGCCCAAATCTTTCAGTAACTATTCCTAAGGGCATGCGCATGGGAAGTAAATGCGCAGAGGGGGTAAGAATAACGATGGGATATGTTGATGACCCTAACAAAGTTTTGGACATGTGTTTCCAGAGTATCATGCTCATCAAGGAGCTAACCACCATGGAATACTTTGACCCTGAGGGTGGAAATCCATGCACAATAAAAATTCTATTGTGGGCGTTCGACTCCCACCTTGATGAGCCTGAGTTCGAGGTTAACCAAGGAGCGGTACTAGCATTTTCTGAAAGAAAGGGGGATAACCCCATTATAAACATGCAACAACTATTGGATTAGAAAGTGTGTAATGCGCTTAAAAATTTCTCTGTGGAAGTTGAGGCTAGGCTCTTTTTTAGAAATGACAGGGTTAAAGTCTTGGAGGACCTGATGGATAAGAAGAAGGAAGAAGTAGTTAAGCTAAGAAAGGAACTCAGCCTTGAAAAGTTGATCAGTGCTCAACTACAACGAGAATTACAAGAGAAGAAGGCTAAAGTGCATGAAGTTTCCAAGACGGTGGACCTTATCTCCCAGGCTATTATCATGAAACACCCAGACCTTAACCCTCCCACGCAAAAGTATGGTTCCTCCCTAGAATGTCTTGAGGACTTGACTCGGATCCTCACCATGGAAAGGAAACCTTTAGCCTTGGAGTCAGCAAAGGATGTAGCTACGTGCTTAGATCAGGAGGACAAGTTGAAAGTCATCGCACTCATTACTGAATACAACAAGGTGCTTGTTGATGTAAAAATAGTTACACAAACCGCTGGGGTCGTAAACAACCATTACACGGACCAGGACAAGGTGACAAGCATGTTTCTTGCTAGCGACGAGGCTGAGCTAAAGGAATTCAGGGAAAATAATAAAGGAAATAGAGCCAAGTGAGAAAAGAACCTATCCGAAGTGGAAAAAAAATCTAAACCTATCAAGATCCTTCAGGTCTTGATCAAAACCCAGCTAAAAGAGCTCTACAAGGTCATTACAAGGAAAATGGATGCCTTGGAAGACCAAGCAAAGGAACTAGAGACGGTGGTAGAGACCATAAACACAAAAGGGGAAGGATTAACCTTTGACAAGATGAGAACATTGGTTGGTGACCTTTGCACAAAAGTGCAGGATGAAGTCAGCGCATGGAATACGCTAGAGGCTGACCTGTGGCAGAATTTTCCTCTTCTTCTTCTTTAGGCAGTTTTTCTTCTATTCTTTCTCTCCCCCATTCTTTATTCTTTCCCTCAATTCTTTTCTAAGGCAAGGCCTTGAATTTTTGTACTATATTATTTGAAAAGGTTCCCGAGGGTAGAGAATAGGTGAAGTGTGGGGTAATGTTGGGACCCTATTGTAGCTTCCAAATCTTAAAGGCACATAGGCACGCACGGCTAGAGGAAGTGCACAAGTTAAGGCACGCAAGGAAAGATTCAAAAAGGGTTCTTGGATAACCAAAGATGCGTGCCCACAAAGCATAATTCGGGACTTGTCCATTTTCGGCCTTTTAGACAGAACACATGAAGAATGTGTTCTATTTGGATAAGGTTCCAGCCTAGAAACAGGGTGTCCTGGAAGGAATATACCTTGCGATAAGAAGATCCAAAAATCTAATCATGAAATGGAGAGGAATGCGCCTAGGGTGACCCACACCTTGACACTTGGGGCCAGATCTAAGGTTGCAGAGGAGTTTGTTGGAGATCAGTTGCCTATATATATGCGCGCCCTTAGAAAAGAAAAGAGAGACCCCAAGGAAGGAAGTAGTGCTCTACATAATTACTGTGAGAACTATGGGATAAATAGGGTAGATTTTTATAGGAAGGATGTAATGAGGGAATGGGGAATGTAAATTTTGTTTTGAAATTCTTCATGTATGGATCCAGATATGGCGCATGACTACGGTCTCCCCTTCTGTGATATTCTATAGTAATGTTATGAATGAAGATGATAAGGTTACCATGATAATTTTATTAAGATCTTCTCTCTGTATTATCTGCACATTTCTATTATGCTTTTGATCTTGTATAATCATGAATCTTATTTGAATGTTAAGTCTATTTATGGATTTACAACTTCCTAGTTCTGTTAATTCTGTTAAGTGCTTTTACTTTTGATACGACTGAAAGGGTATAGAAGCCATTCTGAGCTCTATAGCTTTTCATGTCCTTTAAATTACTAATTCAAGATCATGAATGATGCCTTCCACTAAACTCACATAAGAAAGAGACTCGGCTCTATCTCGCGTGCCTCGGGTGAGTGCCCAGCGCTCGCTAGGTGATAGGTAGGTGTGTATGAGGTTCCCTTGTTCTTGGTGGGTGCAAAAATGACCACAATCAAGAACAAGATTTGGTTTCTGATGAGCATCATATCCCTCCTCCTATTCCTGATCTATAGTTAGATGAGTGGGCTAAGAAAGATAATAAATTTAATCCCTATGTTGAAGACCTTAAATCCTTAGAGACTAGTCTTGGTACTTACTTTGTTCTTGAAGAGGAATCTATAATGCCTAGCATGCTTAAACTGAGATAAGAAGATGCTTCGGGATTATGGAAAATATTTTTTATGGTTCTAGGAGTAGGGATGGAGCTGGAGTAGGTGTTGCACTGATTTCTCCTATGGAGGAAAAGTTTTTCTTTTCTGATAGATTGTAATTCGCATGTTCTAATACTGTATCAGAGTAAGAAGCATTGGTCCATGGCTTGTTGATTTCTAAAAAGAAAAATATTAAAATGCTGAAGATTTTTGAGCACACATAATTGGTAATTCATCAGGTCACATGAAAGTGTGCTATAAAAAATAAGCTATTAAAATCTTATAAGCATAGATTTTTGGATTTGTTGGAAGGATTTTATGCTATCAATTTTCAGGTGATACCAAGAAAGATAAACAAAGAGATAGATTAGATGGCAGCCCTTGGATCATAATTTTCACCCATTGAGGATTTGACTAGGGGAAATGTGTAACACATTAATATGTTGGTCAAGCCATCCATTCCAGAATATGAAACCTACTGGCATATTTTTTATAGCAATGCACAAATCATTGAATTCATCTAAAATGAGGCTGATTTTTCTTCAAATATGCAATCTGATTTGTAGAAAATTTATGGTAAGAATATTATTTAGTTGAAGAAAAACATATTACCAAAGCGGTTAGTTACCTTAGAGCATATTTTTAGCCCAAATGATGAGTTCAAGGGTGAAGAGAAAAACATAGCAGCCAAGCAAGAAGATTTCTAACTAGTTATTATTGCACAAGGAAAAGAGCTTCTATTAGGCAATGTATGTGATGAAAATGAGAATCAAGCCTTCATTTATTTGTCTAAAATTTTCAGTGATACTCTTCTTGGGATTATGAACATCTAAGATGGTTTAATCCAGAAATCATGCACCATTCCATAGATCTAGATCACAATGTCAAACCGTTTAGGCAAAAACAAAGGTCAGTCAACCCCAAAATAGATCCCCTCATGAGGAAAAAGTTATCTAAGATCGTTGAGACCAAAATATTTTTTCCAATCAAGTACTCTACTAAGGTGGCCAATTTGGTCCCTGTTAGAAATAAAAATGGGGAAATCATACTCTGTGTTGATTTCTGTGATTTAAACAAGGCTTCCCTCAAAGGCCACTACACTTTACCTTCTATGGCACATATTTTGCAAATTTTTGTAGGGGCTGAAAGGTTTTCCATGCTAGAAGGGTATTCAAGTTTTAATCAAATTAAAGTTAGGGGAAAATATCAATTTAAAATGACATTTACAATAAAGTGGGGTACATTTTCCTATCAGAAAATGTCTTTTGGGTTGTCAAATACAGGTGCCACATTTCAGAGAGCAAAGGATATTACTTTTAAAGGTTATATCAATGGATTATCCTTGTGCACTTGGATGATATTACTACTTTTCAAAGTAGAAAAAGGATGAAATCGATCATTTAGAGAAGGTTTTTGAGAGATATAGGGAACTTGGGGTGTCTCTCATCCCCAAAAAGTGTAATTGTGTTATCCCTAGGGGTAAGATCTTAGGGCACATTGTTTCAAAAGATGGCATTACTATTCATCCGGATAGAATTTCAGCCATCCTCTCTCTCTCCCTACCTACTCATAAAAAATCATTGCAATCATTTCTTGGAAAGATTAATTTTTTTAGGATATTTATCCCTAACTTTGCAAGATTAGTCAAACCCATCACTCTCATGTTGAAGAAAGATGCAACTTTCAAATGAGTAGCCAAAGGGAAATAATGATTTGACAAAATCAAGCAAATATTTCTCGATCTCCTACACTAATTAATCTTAACGATGGTAAGGATTTTATTTTATATACTTATGGAGTTGATGCTAGTGTTGTTTTTATTTTGATGCGGTAGAATAATGAAGGAGATGAGAAGCCATTTGCCTTCATTAGTAAAACACTAAAGGAGTATGAATTGAAATATAGTAAAATTGAGAAATAGGTATTTGTTATCATGAGGGATCTCAATAAATTCAAAATCATGCTATCCACAAATCATATCAAATTTCATGTCTCACATTCTAGTGTGAGAGACTTTATTATGGGGGTAGATATCAATGAGAAGAGAGCTTGATCGACCACTAAGATTATAGAGTTTAATGTGAATATCAAAGCCACTAAACTAGTAAGAGGGAGATTAATTTTTGAGTAACTTATTTTTTATCCTCATTGATCCATAAAAATATAGAAAAACACACCACTTCATCAGTTCCATCAACACCAAGAAGGAGAAACAAGAAAAGTGAGAAAAATGAGATAAACAGAGGTTCTGGATGTAACATTCCCATTTTAAGACTTTAGAAACAAGGGAAAAAAATTCTTTTTTTAAAAAATATAATGTTCTCTATTCTAAATAAAACATCATTTAGAACATACATTCCATGTCAATAAATCTCATAACATATAACCATATGTAGTTGTAATGACTCGGTATACTACTGATCTCTCATTCCATGACTCGGTTACTAACTGATCTCTCATGTTAACTTAAAGTATATAATATTTTATGAATACTACGTATACTTGGTTCTTCTACCCTATTCTAGGTATTTGATTGATCTGTTTAAAGAACCTATATGAATATTTGTTACCAATATTAATCTGACATCATGTTTCTTTAAACTAGGTGACATAGGACAATGCAACCAGCAGTTTGTGATACTTTGGCCACACATTTTCAACATATTGTTCATGTTACTATTCCTAGATAACATACTCATCATTCTAGAATACGTCCTTCAGCTCACTCTTATATTATCTAGAAAGGTCTTACTGACTATTGTCAATCCACTTGCCCAAGGTTTGACCCTAGCCTAGATTAGCAACATAATTTATTATAGGAAGACACTCACTATGACTTAGGGTATATGGGCATACTCGGATGACCAAAGTCAACCAGATGTGCCAAGGTACCCTGCGTCATTGAAAGCTAATACCTATCCTAAATATACTAATAACTTCACCTAGAGAGAAACTGAATTCAATTCCAGATGTGATTAGATCTAGATGAGCATATACTGAAGGGTGCTGCCACATGTCAACTACAACATTGTATCCTTGAGAATACCCAGGACTTCTTGAGGGTACAGTCATGCAATTAACGTGTGCCAACATCCATTAGAACTGATTCATCAAGATATACATACCCCCCCCCTTAGTGGTCATTATTCATAATTAAATTGGATTAAGATTTAGATTACATCAACCATGCCTAACCATAATTCCAACATTCCTTAAGTTCTTTATCCAACACAAGCCTGATTACATATAGAGAACTTCTTTAATTCATTTTTGCATAGTTATTCATTAACGTGACATAACAAGTAGTTATCCCAAAAAAAAGACATCAAACATCAAATGTTTAATTCTTAATGTAACCTAACTGTCCAAATCAAATGTGTCATCCACCTAGATTCAACTAGTGTTTTCTTTATAACGTAGTATAAAGATTTAAGATCATAACCACTATTCCTTTTATCTTTCATTCCATGAGAGAGGAAGAGTCTTCCTCTACATGGTTATATGTTAGGTTTAACATAACCTTTTTATTGTTTGCTACTTATATAGTTTAATTATATGTCCTAGGTATATTTCATCATTAAACTATCATTGTGTAGTTAGAGAATGACACCTTTTACAAGTTAACAAGTTCATTATAATAGAAAAGATTATACTTATCTCCTTAATCCAACTTATTATCTTACAACAGCAATAGTATACAATAGATATAAGGAATACCGTAAAGATATCACTATTATTTCTATCATACAAGTACAATAGTATTCACATCACAAATTGGAGTCCAACACAAAACCTTTCAATTCATGATGATAAATATACATTTATATGACTATACATTTCAAACATTCTGCATGTCAATCATAATTAATATTTTAAAATAAATTCACTTTTCTTTTCCAATACATCTCAAGAATGATTCAAAAATCTTTACATAAGATCATGAATTAAATAAACCAATACATCATAAAATTTTATGTCTTATTTTATCACTTACGATGTCCATCTGCAAAAAATGCTAGCATGGATCAGTTCAATGAACTGAGCATGATAAACACTAAGCATTAAAGTAAAGTGCATTCCACTAATTGTTCCATTAAAACAACTCTTCTTTAATGAAACAATTAATATATCATACAAATAATCATAAGTAATAACATCTAGAAAATAAGTACAATAAAAAAGTATGAATTTACTTTTAAGAAAATAACTTAATATAATGCACAACATATGAATTATATCACAAGGTTTAAATTGATCCTATCAATTACTTTACAACAATCAACAGGTCTTGTCAACCAATTGTTTCATAGTTCTATAAGAATAGTATTACACATTTATCTTTACTAAGTAGCAAAGAAGTTAATTACAGCATAGCTCATATTAGGATGCTTCATCTTTCCATATAGCAAAAGAAGAAGAATCAATACATATTATTCCCCATACACTAATCATCTGAAAGATAGAATAGGTTTAGAACACACAAAACTACCTCAGTTCAAAGATAATAATATAAGGATTCAACATTAAAGAAAAACATCTAACAAGAATCCCAAATCAATCCAAGTAGGGGTAGAGAGTCAAACAGTCCTCCTACAAGTTTAAACTAACCTCCACATGTTAGAAGATATAATTCAAAGATCTGAAACCAAATGTTCCACAACCCAAGCTAGACTCACATAGATTTAATCTCTTATCTAGTCCATCCAAGAAGGGTTCCAAAATAAGACAGAGTGCAAAAAGAGACTACCTTCCAATATTAATCCAAATGGATTATGAATCAATCAAGCAAAATAGTCGGTCTAAGAATATTATTATTTTCTTTCCAACATACCGACTCAGTTAATTTCCTTCCACTTCATAATAACCAATTACTTATACAAAGTAGACCAAACAATCCATAAGAAATTTCCATCTCATAAGGGAATAGAATACAAAGAAGCTTAATCAATGAACTTACCCAAACAACAGAAAAAGGATCTCAAATAGAAAAGGACCCAATTTATAATTCATTTCATTTATACTATGAAATGAATTCCGATTTCTATTTCAAACTTAGAAATTCTATATCCAGTTCCCAAAAGAGAACACAAAACCAAACACATAGTTAAAGAAAGCACACTTCTAATTTTCTGTTACAAATATTACAAACTGGTTTCCTATTTCCATTCATCAAGCACAAGTTTGAATTCAAATCTCATAATGAAATACACAGTACAGTACCAAAGTAGTATATTGTCCCCAATAGAACATGTTCCTTTCTCTATAAAACTTAGAGATTCATTCAATGAATCCTTCAAGAAGTAGAAATCCACAACAATAAAAGATATACAAATTCAAAAGTAATCATGAACTCAAGAACTAAAATCCCATTACAAGGCTTCAACAACTCAATACAAAGAAGTAAGTAGTTTGTGATCCAAATAAGATCAATAATACAAAAATATCTAAATATAGATAAAATATATCCTTTCATACAAAATTTAGTACACTAAGGTACTCAATCCATATTTTTAATAAAACCCATAAATCAATTAAAAATAACTGAAGAGAGTAAGAAAACTCAATATACATTTAAGACAAGTACTATCCCAAACTTACCTCCAATGTGACTGAAACAGAATCACAAGGAATCTCAAGTTCCATTTAAAAATATTGCGACAAGGAAGGCATTTGTTTTAGACATCAATTACAAGAAGGAGAAAGCATGATGTATTTCTAGAACCCTCTAAATTTATTAACGATTGTTCCAAACAAACTATAAATCATCAAATACCCATAACAAGATATAATTCCAGTCCTTTAATCCTTCTAATATAACAGTCAAGCCTTCAACAGGACACAGGTTCACTCAGGGAAGAGAAGAATAGGATATACTTTTTATTCACACACCCTATCAAGTTCAAAGATGGTGGTACCATCTAAAAGATATAAGTACTAAAACCATTCACACTCAAGAAGCTACGTGAAGAAGATCTCAAAAGAGATTACCAGATAAACTTCCAACCAAAATTAGTCTCTCAAGCCCTTATCAAGCAGACAGTCCATAATGAGTTCAATCATTCTCAAATCCCTAAATATGAATAAAAATTTCATCTTAGAGTACATGTACAGAAAGAAAATTATCAACATGACTACAAGTTAAGAATACACAAGTGCTAAATATGAGTACAGTGTCGAATATAAAGATTTGAGAAAAAGTATAGAACTACTCAAAGCTCCAACTCAACTCAGAATAACACGAAGTTTAAATACAAGCTCCTAGAAAAAATCGAATTCTCCAATATAAGTAAAAACAAAACACAGGTTCCAAATAATAGTTCAGAATGAAACATAAGACTCTCATGAAGGTTTAGAACCACACAAAGCAACTAATGCTAGTTCAAAACAACACCAGTCTTGCATACAAAGCTTCAAATACAATTTTTGTAAGCATGTCACCATCAAACTAGCACAAAGAAAATTTCCCAAAAACCATCATTACTAAGCAATGTATTTACATTCCAAAAACCACAGAGATTCATAAAAACATGCAAGTAGATAGCTAGAAAAATCATGCAAATATTAATCTCATGAGAGAAGAGTTGTTCTAATGAATCACTTAGAAGAAAGCAAGAAATCTTAATGGGTAGGGCCTATCATGCCTGATAGTGCTTCTGCAAAATCGAAGGATACTTCTTGCCAAGCTTCCCACTCTTTTTCTTCTCCATGAAAGATGAAAAACCAACCAACTTTCCTTCCAATGCCTCATATGCATTCCCTTGACCAAAAATAGACTAGAGAAACCAAAAATAGCCAAGAAGAAGAAGAACTTGAGCTGCTGGTTCAAAGAATCAGATAGCTCCATGTAGATAAAAATTTGTGAGCCACCTCCCTTGTTTCCAAGATGGTTTGCACACAAAAAATGAGATCCATAAATGCCATAACTCCCAATTCTCCCACTTATTTCTCCTTTCCACCACCTCCCAAAACTGGTGAATGTCATTTCTAATTTAACATACAATTCCATATTTAGTGAAGCCTCCATGTAATTCCCCACTAGAGTTAATTAGCCTTGCCAAAACTGGCAGTTCCTCATGCATTAAACTCAATCAAATCAAATAAAATCCATTGGAACTATTTCCATAGTGTCATACAACCCAAGGTCCCTTTTAAATAGTTTAGGATATATGTCCTCAAAATTTAGGTTAGTCTAATAATTAATCCCCTTAGGTCTTAAAACATTGCCATAGGTAATACCCACTTTAGGTTAGATTAAATTCACTTCCATATAGTATTAGGCATTAGGTTAATATAACCTAAAATTACCTTAGCAAATTTTCTCCCTTATTCATTTAGAACTAGAGCTTAGGTTAGATTATAACCCCTAATTAAGTAGACATAGCTAGGAAGTAGATGCTCTTACCTAGTTTAGGATACCGATAGGTTAATCCTTTAGTTTTAGGGTTCTGATCCCCTTCATAGTCATAAGCAAACTATATTTTGTTTATGCCAATAATTTCCTATAGAGATCAATCCCAAAAACCCAAGCACAACATACAATCGAATGAAGACATGTTCACTCAAGCCCAAAGAATTTGTAACATACAAATTTCAGTCCTCTATGTCTCTCAACTAATGAATGTCAATTTACCATTTAGTCCATTAAGAATATTTAAAACATTCCTTGGATAATTGAAATTGATCCAAGGGTGAGCCAGTAAAGGAGATAATTTTTCAACTCTCAAAAGCAGGTTATAACTTACCTATAATAGGTGGAAGTGGATTCTTGTAAGTCATATCATTACATTCTAAAGAATCCAAGAGCAGAAATAATTTATCCCTAACAAGCATGATTTTCAAAAATCAAGGGAACACACTATTAGTGCAAATCAGCAGCAGCCCTGGATGTTTTCTCATATTTCTAGTTTGATAATGGGCATCTAGTGTGATTGCACAACATTGAATCTTTTCCACAAGTGTGGGACTTGAAAAATGGGAAAAAACTCTCCAGATTAAAGGATGGTTCTTTTAATCCTCTGATCAGATGTATGCATGAAATTTTCAGAGGTTTAAACTCAAAATCCTACTCTAATTCTGCCAAGGAGACAAGCATAGAAGAGAGAAAAGAAGATAAACTAAACTAACAAGGTGATACACCAAAGGAGTGGTGAACATCTACTTCTAAAAATTGACACAAATTGTAAAATTACAACGCAAATAATGCAAAAAAAAATTAAAATTGTAATGAAAGATCAGGATAGAGTAAACAACACAAGAAAGGATTGAAAATTCATTCACAGAGCTTGCATTGTCATTTCCATTTTTTAAATACAGTGCATTACAATAGCAAAGAGGTAGAAAACATGTTATAGTCCTAAAAGAGGTATGATATTCCACAAATTCACTTGTCAGGGACAAGAATGGATCCTGCAGTTCATAAAAATGTCTAACCCTTTACAAATGAGCCAAATCTGGCTTTTAACAATGAAAACCTGAGCTTAAGAAAGAGAAACGCGGGAAAAATGAAATGAATGGTTCAACCATAGACCAGATCCATAAAAATAGCATGGGTACCCTTAAAAGTTCATTCCCCCAGATTTTTGACCATGATGGAGAAGAATGGAAGCCATACTACATTAAAAATGGTGGTTGAATGTCAGTTCTGATCTTTTCCCCATGCCAAAGGAGTTTTTTTATTTTTATGTCACCAAAATCCATAAAAAAAAATTGAAGGTTACATCATGTAGAGGACTTCAATAGCTTTCCAATGACACAAAAATCAAGAAAAACCAAGCTCTGCATCAAAATATATTCCCCTCTGAAGATTTAGGGCAAAACATGGCAAAAATTAGGTCGGCGAGCCAAAACCCAATTTTTTTTCCCTTTTTTATGAATTTGGGAAAAATTTCCCAAAAAACTCTTCCCCCCACAACTCTGATGCCACATGGCACATTTTTATTGGCTCATGGGTTCAACCAGCCATTCTACACATTTTTGAGCTTTGGAAAAAATTCCAAAATCCCTCTGTTGCTCCGTCGTTCCGCCGCCACATGTCATCTTCTTATTCATTGGCGGGGGTGCTCTCCAAAATTTCCTTTGCATTATCAACCACTACCCTAAACACGACATGTGGCACCTTCTTATTCACTGCGAGCCTTCAGGCCAGGTTTTCCTTTTTTTCCCTTACCTATTTTGGCAAAAAACCAAATTTTTCACGCCCCTCCGACTCCCACCGGCCTTATAGACACGTGTCGCTATCCCATTGGTTCACGGGGTTTCAGACCAAAAATTTTCTTTGTACCCCCCACCAAAAACTTTGGAAAATTTTCTAACTAACCTCCGCTGGCCCACAATTCCACCACTACGTGGCACATTTTGATTGGTCTGCAAGCCTTCCCAGGGAAAATTTCCCTCCAAAACTCCGCCGAGCCATAACTTTAAAAATATAAGGAGTTAGAAGGAAAATTTTATCTTTCTGGAAAGGTGAGAAAATTCTCTATCTAATGAAGCCATTTCTAAATAATTTTGAGTGCCTAAAAAGTTAAAAAATTTTGACTGAGGCACAAGGAAGGAAGAAATGAAAGAGAGTTAGCCAAAAATAAGCAAGGGGCTTATTTTGGATAACAATTATGGCGACTCAGAGGGGTCATCTACCTTCTAGATGAATGATCAGTTGCTTGAAGAAATATATTGGGCATGGATTCATCAAATTAACTGCTTGGCACTCTCAACTCATTAGGAAATTTCTAGAAAGAAGATTGTGAGAGTAGAGCATCACTTGATCTGGAGTATGGCCTGCAAGGATGCATTCTTGGGAAAGCAAAGCTTGTGCCGAAGCACTTAGGGAATTATAAAACTAAGCTATGAAAAAAAAATGTGCACAAGCACTTGGTGGAATGAAAATCTAAGCTAATATGTATAAGGTGAGGAGCTTCCCTTCTATTAGCAATGCTTTAGATGGATTCCATTAACTGGAATGTATAGTTCTTCACCATCCAATGTAGATAATTGGAAGACATTGTTGTTCTTACATTTTGTGACCATGTATGGGTCACTCCAAATGGCATCGAACTTTGAATGCCTTCCTGGCTTTTCTCGGTTTGCATCCCATTTCAACACTAAATCTATAACTTGGAAGGTTCTAGCCTTAACTTTCCTACTAAAGGTTCTCTTGATCACGGCTTAGTCCTTCTCCATTATTTGGTCTGAATGCTCTCTGATTTCTTGGAGTTCCATAAATTATACATATCTAACCTACATGGGTTCAAACTCTAACAATTCCAATTGCTTGATGAGTTCCAATGTTGGAAACTCAATTGACATACACAAGATTGCCTCTCTTCCATAAACAAGTCTGAATGGAGAGTTACTGGTGGATCTCTTGGGAGTTATCCTATCAGCCCATAAGGCTGATTTAAGTTTAGTGTGCCAAGTCCTCTTATTTTCATCAAGATTCCACTTGATGATCTTTAATAAGTTCTTGTTGGTAGACTCAACTTGGCCATTACCTTGAGGGTAATAATTTTATGAAGTGCTCAGATAGATACCATTCTTAAAAGCCCGTTTAGGTACCTTTGATCCTATGAATGCTAATGCAATATCTGATATTATAGTGGTAGGTATACCAAATCTAGTTACTATCCCTTCATAGAAGTCTAGAATGCTAGATTCATTTGCCTCTTTGAGTGCCACCACCTCAGTCCATTTGGTGAAGTAATCTGTTGTTGTTAGAATCCACTTATGTCCTTGGCTTGAGTTAGGGTTAATGACTCCAATGAAGTCCAAACCCCATTACATGAATGGTTGGTCAACTAAAATTTGGTGCAATGGGAGGGCTTCTAACCTTTCTTTGCCTGTGAAAAATCCACAATTTTTGCACCTCTTGATCCATGCATAACAATCATTAAACACCTTGGCCCTATAATAACCAACCTTCATAATCTTGAGGGCTATCACTCTTGGAGAAAAATTACCCCCAGCTGATCCACCATGGAACTCTTCTAACATTCTGTTAATTTGATTTGTCCCAATACATCTCAGCAGCACTCCATTTATATCCCTTTTGAACAAGACACCATCAACAAGTGCATATGGAATAGCCTACAATCTGAAGTGTCTTCTCTTGGTTTTTTTAATCTCTGGAGGGAATAGGCCTATTTGTAAGAAGTGCATTATGTCTTGGGTCCAACAAGGAGTGAGCATATCACCATTATCTTCTTGAACACCTCTTTGTTCTTGGTTGTCTTGCAACACCAAAACAACATCCTTCCTATTGCTTACTTCCATTGATTTTCTCAAGACCAGCTACTCACACAATCCCTTTCCTTGGATAGGCTTGGTGACTCTGATCTCAATGTCATACTCCATGACATGAGTAATCCATCTTGCACATTTTTCATTTAGGTCTTTATTGAGGAGGAAGTCCTTAACTCCCACATGAGAAACTAGTAGTTGAACCTTGTTGTTTGAAACTAGATGCTTAAATTTCTTCAAGCTCCTAATCACTGCAAGAACATACTTCTCAATAAAGGAATACCTCACCTCATAGTCCCCTAAGCTTTGGATAAAGAAGGCAATTGGCTTCTCTGCATTTTCTTTGTTCTGTTGTACTAAAATTGCAGAAATTGTATCATCACCGCCAAATGCATAAAGTATAAAATCCTTAGAGAAATTTGGGTTAATGAGAGTTGGAGCTTGTGAGATAGCCTCTTTGATTTCCTCAAAACTTGCCTTACCTTCATTTTTCCATTTGAAAGCCATACTTTTCTTCAACATCATGTTTATTGGCTTGACAAGGGCTACAAAGTATCGAACAAACCTTTGAAAAAAATTGATTCTTCCCAAGAAAATTTGAAGGGCCTTCTTGTGACTTGGTAATGGTAGTTCTTTTATTGCTTCAACCCTCTCTTGATCATTTTCTAATCCCTCTTTGGAAACAATGTGGCCTAGGAGCTTTCCCTCATGAGCTAGGAAAATACATTTTTTTAGATTCAAGGATACCCCAAATCTTCTACATATTTGGAACACTTGTCTCAAATGAAAGAGTTGATTTTCTGCACTTTTAGAAAATAAAATAATATCATCTAGGTATATCAACACTATTTTTTTGATCAATCATTTAAATGCCATATCCATTTCCCTTTGGAAGGGAGCTCTGGCGTTAGACAGCCCAAATGGAATTTTCTTATATGTATAGGCTCCCCATTTGGTGGTGAAGGCTGTTTTGAACTGATCATCCTCCTTTATCATGATCTGATTATACCCTAAATAACCATCTAGCAATGAAAACCTCTCAGAGCCAACAACAACTTGTAAAATCTGCTCTATAGAAGGAAGTGGGTAATGATCCTTGAGGGATGCTCTATTCAAATCTCTAAAGTCTACACACAATTTGATTTCTCCACTCTTCTTTCTAATGGGAACCAAGTTTGCAACCCAGCTTGAATGCTTGATGGGAAATATGATACTTGCCTCTATTAACTTATTCAATTCCTTCTTCATGAGAGGCTCCATGTGTGGATTGACTGGTCTTTGTTTTTGCTTGATGGGTTTAGCGCTTTGATCTAACTCAATTGTGTGTTGAGATAGCTTGGGATTGAAACCTCTCAATTCTTCATAGCTCCAAGAAAATATATCTAGGAATTCTTGGCAAAGTTGCATGACCTCGTACCTTTCTTGCTTGGTTGCCACTTTACCAATTTGAAGTGATTTGCCTTCTCCCACTGAGATGGGCACTGAAATTTTTTCCTTGACTTGGATGTTTGTTTTATCCTGCCTAAATTGATCATTAGGATTAAATATGGACTCCAAAGTGACAATTCCTTTTGGCAGTTTGTTGGTTCTCAGCTGTACCACTTGATCACCATACTGTTGTTCTAATTTTTCCTTATTCTTGGCTGAGAACTCAGCTTCTTCTTGCATGAAATTGATGATTTGTTGGTCACTTTCAAACACTTGCCAAATTACATTATTGTCTGGCATTGATGGCCTTAAAATCACATGAATGTTTGGCTGCACTTTATCTTCCTTGATACTCTCCACAACATCAAAGGCTGCTTCAACTTCTACAAGTCTATCAACAGCTTGGTTTTCTTTCCTAGGGATGGAGTTGATGCCAAAGCCTTCAAAATCCTTAATGATGTCCCACACCCTACTCTTATAACACTTGAGTAGGTCATTTTTGGCAGCATGTTGTCCTTGAACTTGATTAACAATCATCTCATTGTCACCAAAGACTTGTAAGTTTTTGATACCTCTCTTTCTTGACCAATGCAATCCTTGTATCAAAGCTTTATATTCAGCAATGTTGTTAGAATAAGCAAACTGAAATCTAAAAGTTGAATAATACTTAATGACTTGAGGTGAAACAAGCATAGCTCCCCCCATGTACCTTGTCTACTTCTTGATCCATCAAAGAACAGCTGTCATACCTCATTGTCATATTTATGGTCTAGCTTGGTGATGCTAGGAATAGGCTGATTTTCTTCATGCATGTAATAAACTCCTAGTTCAGATTCCTCTATTTCCTTGTAGGGATAAAAATCATGTACCTTGCTTTCCCATTCATCAAGAGTCAAATTTGGGATGCTTCCAAATTTGGTGTCAGCTTCATCTGTGCTTGGATAATCCTCTTGATCAAATGTTGAATAGTTGGCATTGATTGGGCTTGGAGTATGAGGCTCAATGGGAAAGTTTGCAATAGGTTCAGACCTAATTGTGGCTTTGGTTCCATATATTTTTCTAAACAACATGTGTTACCAATAAGTAGATAAGTAGCCTCCAATTCTAGCTGTGAAATCCCTTGACAAACATAGGGCAAAAGGTGGTGGTAAATCTATCACTGACACATCTTGCAAAATAGTTACATTAGGGCATGCATGCAAAGTGAGTCTCAAATCTTTAATTACCCCAATTTTTTTTGTTGCTGTCCCATCCAGTTGCACCAACCCTTTAGATATGACTTCATATTGGAGGCCTAGCTAATCAGCTATTTGCTTGGGCATCACAAAACTACTTGCTCCAGAATCAATCATTCAATTGTGTACTAGTTTATCCCTAATGATCAATGAAACATAGAATGGAGGGGGCTTCAAAACTTTACCTTGGTGTCCTCCAAGTTTCCCCTTAGGCTGAGTAGGATTTTTTAGTACCTTCTCTTGCATATGAGCTTGCTAATTTGAAGTTGACCAATTCTTCATGGCAGCTTGTAGCAGATCCATTTGGCCTAGGATGGATAGTGATTCCCACATAGATATATTCACATTTGTCTTCTTCATTTGTTCAATGATGTTAAATGGGGATGAATCATATCTTTTCTACCCCTTGGCCTGAACACTCTTTTCTTGTACATGGGCTGCTACAGTTTGCATTTGACCTGGTCTAAAAGGTAGCTTGGGTTGTCCTTACACATTTGGAACTGCATTTTACTTACCAACACTTTGTGGAGTGATGGAATGTTGTGGATCACATGGAGCTAATGACTTCCCTTCACCAATATTCCTCTTCTTTGACCATGTATTAGCTGCTACACTCTGAGAAATTGTTTGGTTCATACCACAAAAATCTTCAGCCTGCCAATTCACAAGTGTAGTCTCATTTTGAGTTGTACTTTGCTGAGATGTTCCTTGTTGTTGGTTTGTTTCTTGACTCACCTTTCTCTCTACGCTAGTTGTTGTCACCATCAAATCTTGGTTCAAAGCACCATTTAAGCACATAGAATGGTTGTGAGGTTCATTACATGGGAAACACCAATCATACTCTTGAGCTATATTATTTTACACTGACACTAAGGCTTTAGAGGTAGATGTAACATTGGGGTTATAAGGTTGACATGATCTATTGGCAGGAGGCCTTACTTGATTTTGATTTGTAGCTAGATTGGGTGGCCTATTAGGCTTATATGGTTGCCTATTAGGATGAGTTTGAGATGGATAAGAAGGTCTAAAAATTTGGGCTTGTTGCTTCTTGAGTTTAACCATCTCATTGCCTAAATTTTGTAATTGTTTCATGATTTCTTGAAGTTCATTTGAGGAACTAGAGGATGAAGTAGAAGTTTCATTTGAACTCTAATTTATAGGAGTGGGAATAGGAGCTAAAGTAGGTGCTTGACTAGTGCTTGGGTTTTCCGAGTTTGGATATAAGGGCATGGGAGGCCTAGGTGTCAGTTTACCAGCTTAGATCAAACAATTCTTAGCCCTAATGGCAATGCTATAAGCTGCAGTTATATTTGCACCTCCCATGGATTAGATTAACATAGAAATATTAGAATTTAAAGCTTTAAGATAGTATAAGAAAGCACCTTCAGCTGTTGGCATTACTGCTACTGGGATTCTATTCCATGTCATTTGAAATCTAAAGTTGAAATCTGTTAGCTACTCATTGGGATCTCTTTTGATAGTTGTTAGTTGTTCTAGTAGAGACAAATTATCCCCCTTTTCTCCAAAATACTCATGGAGAGCTATGCATAACTGGTTCCAATTTTGGATAGAGCCTTCCCTAAGGCTCTTGAACTATTGCAAGGCTTTCCCTTTGAATGAAGATCCCAACAATTTGACAATAACTTACATCTCAACAATCTCATGGATTGCACAAACATTAGCAATGTCTTTGACATGATCACCAGGAGTGGTCTAATTTTCTCCAGTAAAGTATGGGATGTTCTTTAATGCTGCAATTGGAACTGGGTTTTGTGCATTGTGATAAACTGGGCTGCTACTAGTAAAGTTGACATAAGGGTTGTTTTGTGCCATTCTGATTGGCCTAAGAACCCTTGTTGATTGGGTGAAAGGTCTACCAGGTGGAGGAGTTGATAAAGTTCTATTTGGTGGAGATGGAGACCTTTGAATTCTTCTTCCCCTCTGTCTTCTTCCTAGGGATAACTACAGATACTCATATAATCCTTCTTCTCTAGCCCTTGACCTTGTTTACATCCTTCTCATGAATCTTTAGACTTGGACTGCTGAAACCAGTTGATTTTATCTCTTTGGATTCGGCATATGTCCAAATCAGGGATTTTCTAAGTAAGGAAGTTACAACAAATGCACATCAATTTTTTTGTAATGAAGATGAAGACCTCTAAGGTCCCACTGGGTGTGCCAAAACTATTAGTGCAAATCAGTAGCACCCCTGGATGTTTTCTCAAATTTCTAGTTTAATGATGGGCATCCAGTGTGATTGCACAACATTGAATCTTTTCCCCAAGTGTGGGACTTGCAAAATGGAAAAAAACTCTCCAGATTAAAGGTTGGTTCCTTTACTCCTCTAATCAGATGTATGCATAAAATTTGTATAGGTTTCCACTCAAAATCCTACTCTAATTCTGCCAAGGAGACAAGGATAGAAGAGAGAAAAGAAGATAAAATAAACTAACAAGGTGATACACCAAAGGAGTGGTGAAAATATACTTCTACAAATTGACACAGATTGAAAAATTACAACACAAATTGCTAAAATTTTAATGAAATATCAGGATAGAGCAAACAACATAATAAAGGATTGAAAATTCATTCACAGAGCTTGCATTGTCATTTCCATTTTTTAAATACAGTGCATTACAATAGAAAAGAGGTAGAAAACATGTTGTGGTCCTAAAAGATGTCTGATATTCCACAAATTGACTTGTCAGGGTGAAGAAGGGAGCCTGCAGTTCATAAAAATATCCAACCCTTTACAAATGAACCAAATCTAGCTTTTAACAATGAAAACCCGAGCTCAGGAAAGAGAAACATGGTTAAAATGAAATGAATGGTTCAACCACCAACCAGATCCATCAAAATAGCATGGGTTCCCTTAAAAGTTCATTCCCCAATATTTTCGACCATGTTGGAGAAGAATGGAAACCATATTACATTAAAAATGGTGGTTGAATGTTAGTTCTTGTCTTTTCCCCAAGCCAAAGGCATTTTTTGATGTTTCTCTCACCAAAATCCATCAAAAAAACAAAATTAAAGGTTCTTGTTATCCAAAATATGCCCCCTGCTCATTTTGTGGCTAACTCCTCCCCTTCTTCCCTCTCTTGTGCCTCAGTCACAAAATTTTGCTTTTCAGGCTCTTAAAACCTTCTGGAAATGGCACCATTGGATAGAGCTCTTTCTCAGCTTTCCAGAAAGGTAAAGTTTTCCTCCTAACTCCATGTATTTTTCAAGTTATGGCTCGGTGAAATTTTTGTGGGAAAATTTCCCCTATAAGGCCCGCAGCCAATTAGAACTTGCCAGATGTCCAAGCCAAAAATATCAAAGTGACCCGATTTGGCCCTGTTTTTCCCTAAAACTTCAAATCGCCATATCTTTCGATCCAGAGCTCAGTTTTTCACGTTCTTTATATCAATGGAAAGCTGGTGAAATTATCTACAAGATTTTAAGGTCAATTTTTCATTTTGATGGAGTTTGAGAAGAGAAAATCAAAAAATGTCTCTGGCATGTGGTAATGGCCAGAAATGACGTTTCAACAACCAGTTTTAATGCAAAATGGGTCGCATTCTTCTTCAGCATGGCCAAAAATGTTAGGGCATGGGTCTGTAAGGATTTCCATGCTATTTTAATGCATCTTCATTCAATGGGGAATGGCTTCCACATATTTTACACGTTTTCTCTCTCTTGGGCTTGACCCATGCATTGTAAAAGCCAGATTTGGCTCATTTTCTGAGGTGGAACATTTTTTTTGGATAGCAAGCTTCTTCTTTCACCTTCAACAAGTGATTTTTGCAAGTATCAGACCTTCTTCATGATTGTAACAGGTTTCTACCTCTTTGATGTTGTAAATGCAAGGATTTTGACAGTGAAAAATGACAGTGCAGACTCTGTGATCAATTTTCAGTCCTTTGTTTGTATTGTCTTGCTTCATTTCAGACCTCTAATTACATCTTATCAGCCTATGTATGATGTTTCATGTTGCATTTTATGAAATTGTGTCAATTTTCATGAACAAGAAGTGTTCACCACTCCTTTGGTGTATCACTGCTTTAGTGTAGGTTTTCATTTTATGCATTCTCTCTCCCTGGTCCCTTGGAAATTTAGATTAGAATAGTTAGTTTCCCCTGCATTAGAGTAGATTGTGGTAGGTAGTTTAGGAGCAAGAACTAGCTTTCTCTGGAGGTCTATCTCAAGTAGCAAGTCCCACAACTTGGAGATAGTACCCATGTTATCCAATCACACCGTGAGTTCAAGTATATGCACTTGTATAAATAGAGGGGTGTTGTGATTTGGTGATAACAGTTTTGGCACGCCGGGTGGGACCTTAGATGTCTTCCATTTTATCTTTGATAGGTTGGTGTGTTCCTACTAAGGATTCAACCTTTTGGAGGCACTTTCAAAAGCACATCTGGCGACTCCATCTAGTAAATAACTCATTCTCTAAGTTGCATACCTGTTTTCCATTCATTTCCATCTATTCTTCTTTCCATCATTTTCATTCTTTTCCATTCCATGAAGTTGTGCAATCATGACTTCATTTCCATCATGGAATTCACATTTACAATAGCAGTATATCACACCTCCAACATGTTTTACAAATCCTCCAAATCATCATTTTGATCAAATTCAAAATCAGCATTTTGATCAGATTCAAAATCAACATGTCTACCCATATGAGCAGCGATACCAAAGTCAGCTTGGTTGTGAAGCGCGTCAAGAACAAGGGTACGCATGCAATGAAGACAATCAAATGGAAGATGCAGATTTTGTGGAAAAAATCCAAAAGATGGAGGCAAAGATGGTGCAATCAAGAGTAGCAACTCAAATGAAGGCTTTCAGAATTAGTTACAGGACTCCTTGTCCATGGGGAGGCCCTTTTCCAAGACACTTCAGCCCTCAGGAGAAGCTGGACTTTATGATGAAGATGTTGCCCCAACTTGCACAATGGATAGCAGAAATAGACGCCTATACACTTGGTGTTGAACAACCTTTTCAATGGGTAAGTTCTACACCATCATCTAGTTTTTCTCTTCCCATTACTCAAGCAGCATCATCTCATTTGGAATTTCAAATTCTAAATCTAGTCAATGCTGCCCCAGGAGTTAATTCTATTTCACCATCCCCTAGTCTTCCACCCCATCTCAATTCTTCTTTCCCCTTTCCTTCCAAATAGTCATCCCCTCCACAAGAGCTAATGGAAATACCCTCTCCTCCAAAGAAACAAGAGTTTCTACCTCCTCCACCAGCATAAAAAATTGCCAAATCATTTCATTTACAATCCACTTCTCCTCTTGCATTCCCAAATCCATGTTGGGAGGATAAAAAATTAGAATGCCAGTCAAGGAAAGCAACAGCAAAAAGAGAAGCCAAACAAAGATGAAGAAATTCAAAGTCTGAAGAGTTGGGATCTTAAATTTGGGATGAAAAAGATCCCCTTGATGGTTAAGCCTTCAGAAGAGGTTTGAGTTGGAGAATAAGTAGTGGTTAGGACTGATTTTGTGACAGTAGAAGAAGAGAAAAAAGAAGAAGCAGACCAGTAGTTAGTTTGCTCAGAAAGTAGTGTCCATGTTGGCACTCTATTTGAAGGGAATGCTGATTCAATTCAAGTTGCACAATCAGCCATGGAGGAAGAAAGCTCAGAAGAAGATCTTGCAGTCCCAACTTGTCCTCTAGAGCAGGAGATTGAAGAGTTTGACTTGACAAACTTCATGCTAGGAGAAGAGTTCTATCAAGAGAAAGATTGCCTTCAAGTAGTAGAGGAGGGAGAAGCCGCTCCAAATGCGAAAGAAGAGGAGCACATTCTAGCTGTGAAGAAGAAAAGTACAGATCTAAGGGCTTTGAACACAAGGCAGGCTACAGGAGAACCTTCAATTCTTCTTTCTACTTCATCCCTCTTGTGTTTTAGTGCTGAAGAAGAGTTTGATATCTCAAACTCAATATTTGAGGATGAAAGAAACCATGATGATCAAGTTACAGATCAAGAGGACACTATGGAGGAATTTGAGCATTTGTATCAGGACAACAATGAGGTAGTGTATCTGTCAGATTTGGAGGACTGTTTTGATGAAGAAGAACCAGTTGAGTTTCCACCATTCTCTCTTTCATCTTCCACATCCCAAATACTTGAGCCTGTTGTCATGAAGGAGAGCATTCATTTGCAACAGCTTGCATCTTATATCAGCTCTTTGGAACTAAGATTGGAAGATTTTAATCTTTCATGTTCTTCATTGGAAGAGGATAAAGGGCAGAAAGGTTCTACCATTACTTCCACATCACCCACCCAAGAAGGTCTACAAGAAGACTCCATTTTTGGAGTTGAAAATTAGAGATATGGGCATATCAAATGGATCATATCTTGCCCAATCAGGTATTTGGATTTATTGGAGCCAAAGGAGAAGTCACAACCAGTCATGCTTGCTTCTAAGCATGAGGATGAGCTACAAAGAACCAAGGATCAGCTGTCATACCTCTCCAATCCAAATGCAGAACAACTAAAAGAGGTATTGAATTTGCCTTCAGCTGATACCTTGACGATTTGGGTGGAAGACCAACTTCTTGTTGATTTTCCATTCATCCAATCAGCCATGTTCAATGCCAAATTAGTTGCATGGTTGCCAATTTTGAAGAAAGCAAGCTATTTTGCACAACCAGTTGCAGGGTTTGTTTAGCTCAAGTTTGTTTCCATTAGGGTAGAGTAGGTAGGTTTTATTCAGTAAAAGAAGTGCTTGTGCACACTCTACATGTTCCATTTGGAGCATGTATGATTTTCAGTTTTTGTGGTGCTAGTTTTGCTCTTGCACAGTCCATTTCAGTGGGTTTCTAAGTGGCTCAAAGAGGAGGTTTTCAAAGTTTAGATCAGTTTGCAGGCTACAACTCATGACTCCATGTCCAATGGATGCTTCAGGTAACTGGTAACTTCATCTAGCAGGTAGATGACCTTCTGAGTCACCAAAATTTTTATCCAAAATGTGCCCCCTGCTCATTTTATGGCTAACTCCTCTCATTCTTCCCTCTCTTGTGCCTCAGTCACAAAATTTTGCTTTTCAAGCACTTAAAACCTTCTGGAAATGGCACCATTGGATAGAGCTCTTTCTCAGCTTTCCAGAAAGGTAAAGTTTTCCTCCTAACTCCATGTATTTTTCAAGTTATGGCTCGGTGGATTTTTTGTGGGAAAGTTTCCCCTAAAAGGCCCGCAGCCAATCAAAACTCACCACATGTCCAGGCCAAAAATATCAAAGCAACCCGATTTGGCCCTGTTTTCCCTAAAACTTCAAATCGCCATATCTTTCAATCCAGAGCTTGATTTTTCACATTCTTTATATCAATGGAAATCTGGTGAAATTCTCTACAATATTCCTGGGTCAATTTTGCATTTTGATGGATTTTGGAGAGAGAAAATCAAAAAATGTATATGGCACGTGGTAATGGCCAGAAATGACGTTTCAACAACCAGTTTTAATGTAAAATGGGTCACATTCTTCTTCAGCATGGCCAAAAATGTTAGGGCATGGGTATGTAAGGATGTCCATGCTATTTTAATGCATATTCATTCAATGGGGAATGGCTTCCATGTTTTTTACACATTTTCTCTCTCTTGGGCTTGACCCATGCATTGTAAAAGCTAGATTTGGCTCATTTTCTGAGGTGGAACATTTTTTTTTTATAGCAAGCTTCTTCTTTCACCTTCAACAAGTGATTTTTGCAAGTATCAGACCTTCTTCATGATTGTAACAGGTTTCTACCTCTTTGATGTTGCAAATGCAAGGATTTTGACAGTGAAAAATGACAATGCAGACTCTGTGATCAATTTTCAGTCCTTTGTTTGTATTGTCTTGCTTCATTTCAAACCTCTAATTACATCTTATCAGCCTGTGTATGATGTTTCATGTTGCATTTTATGAAATTTTGTCAATTTTCATGAACAAGAAGTGTTCACCACTCCCTTGGTGTATCACCTATTAGTTTAGATTCAATTTTTGCACTTTATATCTCTGTCTCCTTGGAATTTAGAGTAGGATTAGGATTCAAACCTCTGCAATTGTGTAAATAACAGATCTGATCAGAGGATTTTGAGGAACTAACCTCTAATCTAGAGATTCCTCTCTCATTTTACAAGTCCCACACTTGGAGAGAGGTTTCAATGTTGTGCAATCACACTGGATGCTTAGAATGATCAAACTAGAAATCTGATCAACATCCAGGGGGTGCTGCTGATTTGTAACAATAGTTCCATCATGTAGAGGACTTCAATATCTTTCTAATGACAGAAAAATCAAGAAAAAATAAGCTCTGGATTGAAAGATATGCCCCTATGAAGATTTAGGGAAAAACGGGGCAAAAATCGAGTCAGCGGGCCGAAACCCAAAAATTTTCCCCTTTTTTTTAATATGGGAAAATTTTCTAGAAAAAATCTGCCCCCTGCCACTCTGAAACCATGTGGCACATTTTTATTTGCTCACAAGTTCAACCGGCCATTTTACATCTTTTTTGACTTTTGAAAAAAAATCCAAAATCCCTCCGCTGCTCTGTCGTTCTGCTGCCATGTGGCACCTTCTTATTCACTGCGGGCCTTTGGGTCGTGTTTTGCTTTTTCACCCTTACCTATTTTGGCAAAAAACCAAAATTTTTCGTGCCCCTCCAACTCCCACTGGCCTTATGGACACGTGTCGCTCTCCCATTGGTTTGCGAGGTTTCGGAGAAAAAATTTTCTTTACGCCCCCCGCTGAAAACTTTGTAAAATTTTCTAACTAACCTCCACCGACCCACCATTCTGCCACTACGTGGCACATTCTGATTGGTCCATGGGCCTTCCCAGGGAAAATTTCCCTCCAAAACTCCACCAAGCCATAACTTGCAAAATACAAGGAGTTAGAAGGAAAATTTTACCTTTTTGGAAAGGTGAGAAAATTCTCTATTTGATGAAGCCATTTCCAGATAATTTTGAGTGCCTGAAAAGTGGAAAAAAATTTACTGAGGCACAAGGAAGGAAGAAATGAAAGAGGGTTAGCCAAAAATAAGCAAGGGGCTTATTTTGGATAACACACGCCTCATTTAAGAAAATCACATGCCCACGCTTGTAATGCAAATAGAAACATAACAGTTTGTCTAAGGTGTTACACTGGAAGGAACAACCACTCTATGTAAAGTGGTGATTTTAGAACCACTTCCCTACAGGGCAGCGGTCCTGAAACTGCCACCCAGCTAGGGCCGTAGTCCTAAGACCACCGGTCTACACAGGGTGGCGGTCCTAACACTTTAGAATAAAAAAAAAGAATGGAACATGAATTAACGTGAACTTGAAGTGCCTAGCTGTGTGTATTCCCTTTCATGATGTTTCACATCTTCTAGTTCACAAGAGGACATGGGAATGCCTATAAATGCATGAAAGGAATAAGAGAATAGGCATTTGAAGATCCACAGGGATCGAGAAGAAGATTTTAATGAGAGCAGTGAGAAAGATCTTTAGTGTTGGAATGGAGTTGTAGGAGCAAGGTGTAGAAACAGAGAAAGAAATTAATTGAAGATAAGTTTTACAATTTTTCTTCTTTTCATACCTATTTTAATATGTAATTGTCTTTATTAGACCAATAAAAGTGGGAAGAAAGAGCAGTTTCCCTTCTCAACTGGTTTTCCTCCATTGGAGGTTTTCAGGATAAAATTGTTGGTGTTGAAGTTTAAATTATTTCCTTCTTTGAAATTTCCTTTCTATAGCACTATATAATCAGTCACAAAGCTCTAAATTTAAAGCAAATCTATCATTTTCCAAAGTTAAAAGTAGAACAACATAGTTGTGTAATTCGTAGAGTTCCAAAGTATAAGTTTAGAGATCATTTTGGTATCAGAGCTGATTATATATCTAGGACTATGGAATTCAAATTTTTCTTGTGATTTTGTATGACAGTGAAAAGGTCTAAAGGTGAAGAAGTTTTACCTTATGAGCTAGATATTTCTTTAAAGAAGTGGAAATAGAGAATTCGATCTCAAATGGAGGAACAAAACTTGGTCCGTAGAGTCGAGATGTTAGAGACCATGATGGATAGATTGCATAGAAAACAAGAAGAGATTATAGATATGTAAAAGATGGTTTTAGTTAAGAAAGATTCCATGGACTTGGTGGTTCGATAACTAGCTGAAAAATTTGGTATCGGAAAGATCCATGAAGAGGAAGAATGGGAAGAACATGAGGAGACACCAATTGTAAGCGAGAAGGTAAAATCTGCACATACACCTTTTAAATTTGAAACGAAAGTGGAAATAAAGAATTTTGAAGGTCAAGTAGATGAAAATTACTTGATAAATAGATAAAAAAATTGGAAGTCTACTTTAGTGTGCATAATGTCACTGAGGCACAAAGGGTCACCTTTGCATGTCTCATAATGGAAGGTCATGCTCTGGTTTAGTGGGAAACCCATCTAGCCACTTGTGAGAAGAAGAAACGTCCTATTATCAATACTTGGAAATTTTTTAAAGATTTGATAAGAGATATTCTATGCTATTGGCCATAAGACTAACATGATGATTAAGTGGTAGTACTTTAGACAGGGTAGCGATCAAAGCATGTAAGACTACACTACGAAATTTTGGAGACAAGCCATGTTGCTTAATATGGACTTGGAGGATGAGGACATTCTAATCAAGTATTTAGGAGGACTTCACACTCACCTTCAGAGGAAGGTAATATCCACGAAGCCCAAGGATCTCAAAGAATCTTGTATACAAGCATACTACATTTATGATGAGAATAAGCAAGGAGAAATAGAACCAAAGGGAGACTAGTAAATAGAAGAGCAGGACAAAGAACAAGGGAAGACAAGTAGCAAAGGTAAATGGAAAGGTAAGCATTCCATTAATGCTTTGCATAATTTTAAATATCCTAAGAATTTTTGTAAGAATTGTGATGTGAATGGACATAATGATGCCACATGTTGGAAGTTGCATCTGAAATTGCACCCAAAGCACTGAACCATGGATTTGAAGAAATCCACGGCCACTGTGAAGATAGAAAGATAGGTGGAGATTGAGGATGAATCAAATGTAGACGAGAGGCTGGGATGCATGGCCACAAACATGTATGGAGTAGAAGAAGAAGAAGAAATGAGTAAGTTATTTCAAATAAGAATCCAATTCAAGAAGACTAAGGTAAACACTTTAGTATATTCTGGTTCTTAGTCAAATTTGATTTTTGATGTGGTTGTAAAATAGTTCCGTCTAGAGACTTACGCACATCCACATCCATACCCAATGGGATGGGTGAAGAATGGTGTAGAAATAAAAGTTACAAGGAAGTGTAAGTTTCAGTTTTGGATAAATACCCAATACATAGATGTATTAGAGGCTGATATTATTCAACTTGATGCATTTGACGTTGTCTTTGGAAGTCCTTACTTGTATGCTAGGGATGCTATGTTCACAAGGAGGGAGATCCGGTATAGATGGATCAAGGAAAAACTCAATTTTAACATTCAAGCACACTAGAGTAAATCAAAGAAAGATATGGTAAGTGCCAACCAAGCACCAAGACTTATTCAGGAAAATAATCAGTTTTGTTTCTTTCATTGGAAGAAAAACAAAATGGATGTGAGAGTGGATATTTCTAACCAAATGATGGAGGATTTGGATAGAAATTTTTATTTTTTATAGAAGAAGCCACCATAGGAACTGTTCATTCAAGGAACAAACGAAACGTTTGCCATGCAATCACCATATCTATCTATGGATTCACTGGACCTGACCGTGGGGAAACATGAAAAAGAGGAGATATAAGGAACAATGGTGACTAAAGAAAAAATGCACTTGGAGAGGATTCAACCAATCCATCTCAAGAAAAAAAGACATGCAAGGACTAAACCACTACAGTATGGGACCTTTTCCATAATTGAGCAGGTTGGAGAAGAAACCTTCAGGCTATACTTCATGCAGATGTATGTGATAGTAAGTTGTAAGAGCTTGCATCCACTAATGCCATCTATGCATGACAAAGAAGGAAAGATATAGAAGTTACCTTCTAAATATGATTGTACTTGAGGCAACTTAGAGGAGGATGTAGCATTGGAACAACAAACCAGAGATCCATAGTAGTCTTGGCAGGTTGGATGAGAGAAGACACCAAGGCAGACCCAGTGGTACTCGAATGAGCATGAGAGGGATTTGATTCCTCTACCACTCCCCCACTTATATTTTTTGGGAAAAAAATCCTCCTAACTAGGGGAGGTATGATCCATAGGTATCATGAAAATCACACCACTTCATCAGTTCCCTCAGCACCAAGAAGGAGAAATAAGAAAATTGAGAAAAATGAGGTAAACGGAGGTTCTTGAAGGAACTGCCACTCTGTGCAGAGAGGTGGTTTCAGAACCATTTCCCTGCAAGGCGGCAGTCTTGAAATCGCCACCCAGATAGGGTGGTGGTCCTAAGACCGCTGGTCTACCCAGCGCGGTGGTCATGATACTTTCAAATAGAAAAGAAGAAGGGCACATGAATGGACATGAATTTGAAGTTCTTAGCCGTGTCTCTTCCCTTCCATGCCCTTTCACATTATCCATTGCATAAGAGGTAATGTGAAGGCCTATAAATGCATGAAAGGAACAAGAGAATAGGAATTTGAAGATCCAGATAGATCGAGAAGTAGATTTTAATGAGTGTAGTTAGCAAGATCTTCAGTGCTGGAATGGAATTGTAGGAGCAAGGTGTAGAAACAAAGCAAGTGAGTAATTGGAGAGAAGGTTTACATTGTTGCTTCTTTTCATACTTATTGTAATTTTTAATTGTCTTTATTAGACCAATAAAAGTGGGAAGAAAGAGTAGTTTTCCTTCCTGATTGGTTTTCCTCCTTTGGAGTTTTCCATGATAAAATTATTGGTGTTGAAGGTTGAATTATTTCCTTCTCTATAATTTCCTTTCTATAGCACTAGATAATCAGTCATGAAGCTCTAAATTTCAAGAAAATATGTCATTTTCCAAATTTGAAAGTAGAACAATGTAGTTGTGTGATTCGTAGAGTTCCAAAGTAGAATTTTACAGATCAAGTAAGCCCAATGGTGATAAGCATTAAGAAGGATGGAAGGATAAGGATCTATGTTGACTAAAGGGACTTGAATACAGTATGTGTCATTGAAACTTTTCCAACCCCATTCACTAAAGATATTTTGGAAGGAGTAGCCAGGCGCAAGGTCTATTCTTTCACGGATGGGTTCTTAGGGTATCACCAAGTCAGGATTGCAAAGGAATACCAGAGAAAGATAAAATTTTCCACTTAGTGGGGAAGCTTTACCTACACTATCATGCATTTTGGATTGAATAATGCACCTGTTATCTGGTTCTCACACATCTTGGTACAAGCATTCCAAGAATTTATCCATAATTTTCTTCAAGTCTACTTGGATGACTAGACCATGTATGGGCTAGTGAAAGACAATTGTGAACATTTGAGGCTGATGTTTGAGAGATGTTGATAGTTGAGGCTATACCTCAACATTAAGAAATGTGTCTTTTCTACTCCATTTAGAACCCTGTGTGGACATATTATATGTAAGGAGCACTTGTTAGTGGATCCTGTAAAGGTTGTTGTTATTGTGGGATTGGGAGAGCCTACTAGTATGAGCGCAGTGAGTGGATTTCTTGCACATATGCAGTACTACAGGAAGTTTTTCAAATGGTATGCCAAGATCACCACACCCTTGTAATAATTGATAAAGCACTAGAGTGTCTCTCATTGGAAATAGGTGTAACAGAAGGCATTTGACACTTTGAAGGATAGAGTTGTCACTGTGCCCATACCATGCTTTCCTTCTTAGGACAAGCCTTTATTTGTGCATGTTTATTTTTGACCAAACAAAGTATGAAACTTAGCAGAAGGCACATAGAAGGTTTGCGCATGGGAATAGGGCACATTCAAAGGCATAAAAGGATGGGGAAGGAAACATGAGCGAAAGACAAGGAAAAATTTGAGACTTAGCCATTTTCATGATTACGGGCTATTTTTGGAGATAGCATCTAAAGCACACAAACTAGATAAATACTTGTGTGAAACACATAGGATATTTTTGGAAGAGCTTCTACTAAGATATTTTCATGGGTTCAAGTTAATAATAAAATTACTACTACTAGTTAACCAGAAGAGATCTGTTATTAGCGCACTTACATGTGTGTCTATTATTGTAAAGGTGTGTGGCTATTTTAAGCATGCAACCTATTTTTGGAATTATTTCAGTGGTGAAGGGAAAGTCCCCACCCTTATAAGTATGTAGTAAATTTTCATAGAATAGAGAGAGTGAGTAGTGATATATCATGGAGTTATGTTGTCATACTTGATGCACACATAAGTTTATTATACTGAATATTGTAAGAAGCTTAAATGTATTTAATATGTTTAATATAATGGAGTGTATTGAATGATTCAAGGTGTTAAACATGATCGTAACTAGTTCTTCCATGGTAAAATTCATTATGGCTATTGTTTGAATCCATTACTCTTTAGATATAGATATGGAATATGCTATGTAGAATGTTTATACTCTTTATGGATCTAAATGCATCAAATTTTCATCTTGATAACATCCTCCACAAGAAACCCTAAAGAGGGGCCTGGTACCTTTGTGTGATTTGGGTGAGCAATCAGTCTGGGATTAGTGATGTACCAATGTGCTTGGGTTATTTATGGTAAATTATAGGCTGCATCATTGGTTCCATTTTCAGGACCTCTTTTTCATTTGTTTTCAGGATGGTTTACGATGAAGATGTATCAGTTTACCCTAATAATTGTTAAGGAGTGGATAAAATATATAGAAGAAGAGTACACATGGAGGTTCAACACCGGATATGAGTTTAACACTTGTGCATGGGTGGAACAAAATATGTATGACACAATGTATGCGAGCTTATTCATTATTTTTCTAGTAGAAATGTACAAGTGGTTGGTTACTTATGCATCTAAAAGGAATTGGTAGTATCGTACACTTATCTAGACGTGGGAATAATTTCAAGCATTTTATGATGTTGATCTCATTTAGACACACGCCATGGATACTTGGTTTAGTGGTGTTCTAAACAACTATATTATGGAGTACTCAATTTCCACTTATTCTTACCTAGAGGTAGCAGAATTCCATTTTTTATGATATCCCAAGGGAACTTACTTGCAAGGCATTCCACTGGTGATCAAAATATTGATGCTGACCCTGAAATTGGAAAAGAATAGATGGCTAACTAAACCCCACAACAAATGAGGGAAGGAGCAGGTTTGGTGAAAGATGGTAGACCTAGCAGCAAAAAGGAAGAGAGAAGAACAGTGGCTTAAGTATAATGAGGTGCATGAGAAGGAGATAGATAAGAAATGGGATGTTGCAAAGTGAATGACCTTGAGGATAGATATGGATCGTGAAGGATTTAGAGCTCACACAGAAGGTGTGGAGCTGGAGCATCAGGACATCCCCCATTTGGGCAAGCATAAAAGAGAATCCCCCTCAGCCTCACATGGAAGCACGCTAGAAGAGACAACCTAGGCTATGGGTACATATCTAAATCTACCAGGAAACCTAGCCCTTGTACTTGGTTTTATAGTATCTAGTACAAAAAATAGTCACCAAGATATGTTGGGTAGTAGGGAAGAAGGAGTAAGTTACATAGCAAGTACATTTATGGTAGAGAAAACGTCTTCTTTGTTTTTTGGAGGTACCTTTTTAGGTGCATCATCTGAACAGAATGTGAGCACGCAAAATTTGGGTCTCACTTCTGGGAGTGGTACCACTTTCTGGATCATGGGAGTTCAGTATAATACTACTTTTGGGACACAGGGAAGTACATATTTTGGTCTGCTTACGGCTACAGGTGGAGGATCAGGAGGTATAAGTGGTTCTAGTTTCATTAGATCTAGTGGTTTTGGAGGCAGTCATAACATAAGAGGTTTTGGATCAAGTGGGCAAGGTCTGCACCAACCCCAAAGTATTTACATGGTGGTGTCTCTTCATCTTACAGAGTATAGAGGCATAGAAGATTCTGCTGAGCACGTTCACATGTGTGAGATACTATGGCATGGAAAAGGGATCATGGATTCTAAGTGTAGGGAAAGTCAATTTTCCAATACGTTATAAGGATGTGCACACAACTGGTACAAATAGTTTGACCCTGATCAGACTTATGTAGACTATGCAACATTAAAATATGCTTTCCTTAAAGAGTTTCCTTGAGTTAAAGCAGAAGATTATAAGCATGATCAAGGATACTAAGCAAGGCACTACTGAGAGTGTCAAGGAATATGATACCTATTTCAAAACACTTTTATCTAAGCTTTCTTATGATATTCATGCAAGCCAACACACTCAATGATTATTTGGAGGTCTGATCACACCTTTTAGAATGTATTTTTCACATAAGACATACACTAATCCACATGAAACACTTGAAGAAACTTTTCACGCTGAGGAAGTTGGGAGTATAGACACTAGAGTTAGTCCATTCTTGGAGGCACAAATTAAAACTATGGAAAAAAAATTAGAGAAACTATCAAAAAACTCAGCACATGAGACTCACACGGGGATTTGGTATATAGATTTTGAAGTGGAAGGTCACACCAAAGATAGTTGTCCCTGCAGATCAGTACATTCATTACTGCTAGACTATGAGATATGTCATTTAAACCATGGTGCTAGCCACTACCAATTATTACAACGTGTGATAAGGAAGAATGTATCATACTATTATAATATTTTTTGGTTCACAAATCATGATACAAAGATCTGTAGATTGATTGGTCATATCCATTATGGTATAGATATTGGTGTGTGATAGATAGGAGTATCAGATAAATCTAAAGGAAAGAATGAGCACCAAGATCGAGATCACAATGAAGAATTCTATGATCAGAATGAGGGGTGCTATGATAGAGGACATGGAAAAGGTCAAGGATACCATGCCAGATTTAGAGTATGAGGCCATGGTGGTGGACAAGGTGAATTCCCTCGTGGAACATTCTTTACATGCAGATCACCTAACCACTACAGGCATGAATGTCCTCAAAATATTACATGTTCTTTATGTGGAAAGAATCATAGCTATGAGGAATGCCCATAATTATATGAGTATCTTAGTAAGAAATATAAACAAGAAAACAAAGGTGTATGAATGGTTAGGATACAATGCACTATGGAAAATCAGTGGATTCCCAAGTTGGTACTAGAATCTGAGGTATTGCCTATAAAGATCACTACCTGAGTTGAAGCTATGCATGCTAGAGAGGTGTTACAAAAGAAGCCTACCATCTCTAAAGATGAGGTTTTACATGCTTGGTAACTATATCCTACCCATTAGAAGGAGGTTTATCAGGAAACCATGGAGGTACTAAGAAATCCTTCAGGGGTGAAATACAGTGTTTAAAGGAGCAATCATGGAAGATGGAGCAAAAGAAAGCAGTAAAGATGTTCCAAACTTATATTGATGACTTGAAGGAGGTGTGCAAAATGTTTCACTAGGAGAATATCACTCCATTTTTATGGAATTGGCTAAAGGGAACACTCCACGTGCAATTATTGATACCGGATGGCAGATTCTACATGCAAATATTCCTCCCCATAGTTTAGACTATGACAAGGAAATCACTCTAAATGTTGTTGTGGATGGATGGATTTTGAGTAATATATTGATTGATATAGGCACATAAGTCAATGTGCTTACTTTATATGTATGGGTACAGATGGGGAGACCCCCATTACATCCATCTTCTAATGTGTTGTTTATGGCTAATCGAACCAAGGCCACCCCTGTTGGAGTTTTAAAAGATGCATCCATTACTATACAAGGGGCCAAGTTCACAAGGTACTTTGAGGTTTTGGCACTTGCAAAAGAAGACTTCTTCCCAGCTCTAACCAGACACCCTTGGTGTTATGCAAATAATGTTGATCTTTGGTTCAACAAGGGTTATATAAGTTTTGAGAACAAGGATGAAAGGGTTATTATCCCTTTAACTGATGGGAAATATATGCCTTATGTTGAGCCTTTGATTGAGGAAGATATGAATAGGATTTATGTATGTGCCATATGGTACCCAGAAGTGTTCGAGCCATCTAAAGAAGGAATCATTTAGTGCAAAAATGCATAGTCTATTAAGCATAATACAAGTATTACTTGTGAAAATTGGGTTCATGGTACTTATGAGTTTGTAGGGTACGAAGTAAGAAGCACGTTTACATAGAATAGTAGACCACGTTGTATCAGGAGAATAGGTGAGAACTCAGTACCTCAATACACTAGAGAAGAAGATCCTACAGTATTTCTATGCACCATGCAGGAATAATGGATAGACCAGGTTGAGAGATTGAATATGATAGCATATACCCTACACAGGATAGTAGTGCACTAGTGGGTGGTTCACATGGATGATCTTGTAGGATGGAATGAAATCATGATTTCCCTTTCTACAATATTTTCCAGGAGCAATGCACCTACTCAAATCTTCACTTATCATGGCAATCATCATGTTTAACACCACATTAAGTAGTGTGAGAGACTCTAGACAAACGGCCTAGAACAATTACCACCTTCACTCTGGGTGCATAAATTTTATTCCACTTTACAAGGTTATGCATGTGCTTGGTATGTATATGCATAAATCCATAGAAAGACTAGAATCTGGCAGGATTTGATTGTAGGAATGATCTAGAATTTTGACTACTTCTCTACTAAACCTCTAGTAGAAGAGGCATTAAGGGTTATAAAGTTGTTAACTATGGGAGATAGTGTAAAGGAGAAATAACTCATTCAGGATTTATTTGATGGAAATGACTCAAGAGAGCATTTTCCTGAAGAAACAGAGACAGATGCCACACTACTTAAGTGTGCTTTCATTGAGAAAGCAAAAGGAAAGATGGTATACTTAGTGGATGATGAAGAAGTAGAAAATTTGGATGTAGATCATTCAACAAGTAGGCATGAGGTTTTAGATAGTGCAGATAATACCACACGTGCCTATCATGAACCTATGAAAACAAGGAAAGTGAATATTGGATCAAATGCTGAGCCTAAGGAGGCCATAATTGGGGATTATTGGTGTGACTCTGAAGTGGAAATAATCATTGAGTTATTATGAGATTATCAGGACTTATTTCCTAAGGGATATAATGAACTAAAAGGTGTTCATGAATCATTAGGAGAAATTAAGATAAATCTTAATGAAGATGTGTGCTTGGTCAAGAAGCAACCCTATAGGATGAACCCCAACTTGTGCGAAAAGGTCAAGGAAGAAATTGACAAAATGTTGAATTCTGGAATCTCCATCCCCTAGATCAATAAGTATTGGTTAGCCTAATGGTGATCAATATAAAGATAGATGGTCAGATTAGGATTTATGTGGAATACAGGGAGCTGAATGTTACATGTGTGATTGATCCTTTTCCTACACCATTCACATAGAATATATTAGAAGGCCTTGCATGGCACAAGATTTATTCTTTTACAGATGGATTCTCTGGGTATCATCAGGTTAGGATTACATAGGAGGATCAGGAAAAGACTACTTTTACCACTAAATGTGGAATTTTTTCCTATATTGTGATGCCTTTTGGTCTAAAAAACACGCTTTTTGTATTTTCGTGCATAGTTTTCCAAGTGTTCAAAGATTTTATTCAGAACTTCTTACAGGTTTATTTAGATGACTAGATGGTGTATGGACTTTTTAAGGATCATTGTGACAATTTACACTTAATTATTGAAATATGTCACCAGTTAATCATCTCTTTGAACATCAAGAAATGTATATTTTCTACACCATTTGGCACACTGTTAGGGCACATCATCTAGAAGGAAGTATTTTTGGTTGATCCAACTAAGGTTATAGTCATTATCGGCCTAGAAGAGCCTACTAGTCAATTAAGGTGTGTGGATTCTTAGGTCACATTGGGTATTATAGAAAATTTATTAAAGGGTATAATGAGGTTTCCACACCCTTGGAGGAGTTACTAACATAAAAAGGGACATTTTATTGGGGGGAGCTGTAACAATGTGCATTCAAGACATTGAAGGAGAAACTTAATACATCACCTATTATGCACCTTCCCTCGTGGGACCAACTATTTCATGTGTACATGTGGAAACTTCTTATAGGGCCATTGGAAAAGTTTTGGCTCAGCCCAGAGAAGGTATTATAGATCATCATATCTATTTTTCTAGTAGAAATTTGACTCATGCATATTAGAATTATACAACTACAGAGTGCAAAGCTTTGTCAATGATCTATGTGCTACATAAATTCAAACAATACTTGCTAAAAACACCATTTGTATTCTATACTGATCACATGGCATTGAATTATTTTTTAAACAATCCCATTTTACAGGGGTGCATATGCCAATGGGTACTCTTATTATAAGAATTTAATTTTATAGTTATGATAAAACCAGGGAGAATTAATTTTAGAATAGACCATCTATCTAGAATACAGTTGGGGGAAGACACGCAGGAAATTTAAGATTCCATGCCCGATGCACAGTTATATATGTTACAATGCACGCCATTAGAATTAGAGGACATTTTTTCTTTCTACGTATAGGTATTGTGTAAGAAGGAATGAAATCCTTAGAGAAGAAAAAACTTTCCATTCACGTTACTCTGTTTATACTGATTAGTGTTGACCTGTATAAGTTAGGCTGAGATGAAGTATTATGTCAATTTGTACTAGAACATGAGTACATAGATATCCTTGAAGAGGCTCATGGTGGTATTGCAGGTGGGAACTATGTAGGTTACGTCATTGTGCACAATATTCTACTCATTGGCTTACAGTGGGAGACCTTGTATAAGGATTGTAAGGAATATTGCAAGGCCTATGATCACTGTCAGTGCCTTGGAAAACTAAGACAAAAATATGAAATGCCTTCAATACCTTTTCCTAGTGCAGAACCGTTTGAGAAATGGGCTATATGTTTTGTGGGTCCTATTTCACCATTCGCATGTAGGAATGGATCATGTTATATCATCACTTGCACATATTATCTGATAAGGTGGGTAGAAGTAGCACTTACAAAGGATTGTACAACAACTATAGTAGCCAAGCTTCTATGGGAAAATATTTTTAGAAGGTATGGATGCCCGTTGAGTTTGAAAAGTGATATGGTCACACATATTTTGAATGAGACAATCAGAATTCTATTGGATGAGTTCATGGTTTCACACCATAAGACTACACCATATCATCCTCAAGTAAATGGGACTACTGAGGCTTTCAATGAGACTTTGAGCCAGGCATTGAAAAAAATTTGTGAGTTTGGAAGAAAACATTGGGATGATAATTTTTTTGTCGTGCTTTGGGCATATAGAACAACATACAAGTGGTTAAACAAGGCCACACAATTTCAATTGGTTTTTCGTGTAGAAGCAGTTCTTATTGTGGGATTCATGTTACCATCTTTGTGTATTGCACACGCTAGAGGTCTAGCTGATGAACAAGCATTAGAAGAATGAATTGAACAGTTGATTAAGCTAGATGAGTGATAAGCAATAACAAGTTGGATTCATAAGAAAAAAAAATCAAAGCAGAAAGCATGTCATGACAGGCACATTAGGGATAAAAAGATTGGGATAGGATAGATGGTGCTTCTTTATGATTCTAAGTTTTTGTGTCATCCATTCAAAATAAAAGTACATTAGTTAGAACCATATGTTATCACTTACATAATTAAAACAAAATCTTCTCAGTTAGAGGCCCTTGATGGAATACGGTTACCCAGTTATTTCAATGGGAGTAGGTTAAAGCCCTACTATAAATAAGTCTTCTTGGTGTTTGTAATAAGGTATTATTTCCATTTAGATTAGGTTTTCAATTATGTATTACTTGAATGTATTTCCTTATTCGTCGCTATGCTTTTTCAATTTAGTCTGTGTTTTATGTAGAAAGTGTGTTTGTGCTCTGGAAGCTAAATACCATTTGAAGAATTGTTATGCGCAGAGGATAGTACATACCATTTGTGTGGGGTGGCCATTGAAAAATGGGTACACATAAAGGAACAAATTGCTATAGGTTCTATTCAAGTTTGGAGAGTTGGTGGAAAGAATATTTCTTCCAATTAAGGAGCATAGATGGGGATAAACGAAGGATGAGCATAACATGAGGTAAGCAATGGCCATGGAGACAACCTAGAGAAGGTGCAGTGGCAAGGTAATCAGGTGCATGGAAGCATGCTGATGAGAGGTTTGCAGTCAGAAGGTACGAAGGTGCTCTAGAAGGTTATAGCTAAGCCACAAAGATGTACTGCATGGAAATATTGAAAATGGTCAATTAACGAGAGGATTGTTAGTAGGTGAAGGAGTAATAAATGCACCAAATTTTTGAAAATCTATATAAGGATGTGATGCGAGTTCATTTTTTCCCTTTTTCTCACAAGAATTTAAATGAGCTATGTGTGACCAAGCTGAGCGAAGAGTATTGAGGTGTGGAGAGTTTGAAACCAGACGTGGAGAATGGAATTTTGCGAAGAAGAAACATACATCCCCATTGGCGAAGGGTTTGAATGAAGTAGACATGCTAAAAGAGAGCTAGGGAATGTGGTCTCAAAATAGGGCATGCATACTCAAGCTAGGGTTTGGATTTTTTCACTACAGAAGATAGAAACTTGAAATTTGACGATGGCACCAAAGAAAGTACCTACTACAGGAGCCAAACAAAAGGAGGCAGAAGTTGAAATATCTCCAAAGAGTAGTTTATCATAGATGTAGTATCCAGAAGTCATGATATTTGGGCATGAGTGGGATTCTGACATGCACAGCTGCAAGGTGAGTGATTACAACCACTGCACCTCTAATTATAAGAAAGATTTAGACGTGTTGTTTAGTACAAAGACCAACAAGTGCACAGCATTGGATATGCTAGTATATAATGATACTAGGAGAAACTTTTTAAAAAAGTAGGAGTGTACCAGTTGTATGAGCTCCCATAATTTGGAAAATAAAAACCTCTTTACTATTGGCTAATGAGCAGAGTCCATGAGGACTTCTATTTTTCTGTAAGAAGGATAAGCATTACAACAGCGCTGATATCGATGCTAAAAACATTAAATGGAATAGGGATGGATCTTTACAATAACCTAACTGATAAGGTAGAAATCATGGAAACACGAAAGGAACTAGGGTATACAAAAGGTCCGCATGGAATAGACATTGATAAACTGAAGAAGTACCCATTGGTACAAGTAGATGCACATCTCGTGACCAAGTTAAATGATCAGAAGAGATGGTCCTAGGTGAATAAAATGTGGCTCCATATCACAAGGAAGATGTCATAGGGGGTAGTATATAACATAGCAGGATACATTGCGGAGACCATCGTTAAGGAAGCGCACACATATGAAAGATTTAGTTTTGGTGTTATCTCACTGTCACTAGTATTTTTGGAGATTAGAGTGCTTGATTGGCCAAAGGACAAGATTCTGGAGTACCCCGTGGAGAAGAAGTCCCTTGCAGAAAGGTTCAAAAAGTATTTATGTGAAGGGTCAATGATTGGGACATTCAAACAGATGGAAGAGATGTGGTATGCCAAGCTCTGTGTGGAATTTGAGGAGTGGCGCATTCTTAAGGAACTACCGTCAATGGTGGTAAATGTAGTACAATTCATGGTGTACCATAACTTCTGCATAGCATGGTTTTCTATGATGGATGGGACTTGGAGCGCATGGTGAAAATTGTCATATGCCTTCACAACATGCTAATTCTAGGCATCACTTGACCATTTCAGTGATGTGCATCGACTAAATTTTAATGCGGATAAGGTAGATTATGACTACCACACTTTAAGAAAAACATATATATACCCCGAAAAGAATGCCTATATTGAAAGGCTTATCTGAGATGTTATAAACATGAAGTTTGTAGGCTTGGTTGTTGGGGATAGTGGAGCCACATTGGTATACCTTCAACTTAAGCCTAAGTTTTAGGGTAACAAATATGTAGAAAGTGATTTCACACTCCCAGGGCTTCCAAAAGGTAAGCATATGATGGAAAACGTGCCAACGCCTCACCCTAAAGAAACCATAGTTGTGGGTGAAGAGGAAGAAGGGCATGAATATAGTGCTAGATTTGTACATAAAGGCTAGAGGTAGCCTACAAAAAAAATGGAGGCTGAGTGCGCAAGTACCCCACCATAGGAACAAGAAGATGAATAGGACTTGGAAGTAGTCAAAGGAGAGCATCATTTCAAGAGAGTGTTTAGAAGAATAGGAACACAAGGTGTGGGAACTCCACAGTTAGTATGAAGATCACCATGACTCTCTCCAAAGAAAGAAACAACTAAGAATTGAAGGAGAAATTTGAAGTTGGATAAGGAGGTAGAGCAATATGTAGAGAGCGTGTCTGGAACTCTTGTACCAACAGAGGATGTGGAAGAAGCCAATGATGAAGAAATGAAGAATGAAGAAGGAGTAAATGAGGCTGGTGAAATAGAGCAAGATACTACTCAAGATATAGATGATCCAACTCCAAACCTTGGAACTCAAGTTCCAAAGGGGCCAAGAACAAAGAGGGCAAGTGGGGAGTATGTTGCACCAATCATGGGCTATGAAGAGGACACAGGTAAAATTTTATGTGATCGATTCTAGAATACAGCAGGCCTTGAGGACTTATATGGATGGGAATTTATGGAACTTGACATGGAAACTACGTGCACAAGGAAAACGTTATCATGGTCCATGAAAACACACATAGATGAGCCTGATTTTGATGTATGTGAAGAGTCATGTGTGTCAAGAAGAATGAGGAAGACACCATAGAATAGACACATAACCATCAAACCCATGGTTATGTCTGATGAACAGGTGAGTAATACCTTGGTGAAGGTATTTATAGAGGTGGCGTGTAGGAATGTGGATAAAGATGCCACTATTAAAGTGTTATGAGAGGATATCAAAGCTAAATATAAAGAAATTGTGCATCTGAAAGGAGAAAAGGACCTAGAGAAAAAGAAGAATGGGGTTCTCATCATCATGTTAGAGGAGATCAGAGATCATGTCCTGCAAACAAGAACACACTTGGAGACCAAGGTACCCAAAAGGTTCCCTTTGGCTATGCATTATTAGCGTACCTTAGTTGATTTGGTGCTTGAGGATGGACCATTTTGAACAACGACACCAAAGGACCCTGAGTAGGAAGCAAAGAGATCAAGGGCTTCAGTGGTTTGAAATATTTCATCTTGTGAACCATTGCTCCAAACTTTGTAGGAAGATATTAATAAAGCAAAATAGACATTGAATATATGTGCAGCTCTAGAAGATGTAATAAGAATCAGGACTATGGTAGAAGATAATGAAGTCCTGAAGGCCATAAAGGATGATAATTTGGGGTGCGCAGAGAGATTGGTGCTAGTAAAGTAAAAGCGTGAGGTCCTTACAGTAGCCCAAGACCCCCATAAAGACAGGCTAGATGAGATTGGAAAAATTAAAGCATAGAAGATGGATCTTCTAGAAGGAGTTAATTCTTCCAGTTGAACTAGAGGACGTTGCAGGGTGAAAATTCAATCCTTGTATAGTAATTTTTTAATTTACATTGATTCCATTCCTTATACTTTATTCTTTGGATATCAAGAAGCAACCATTTCCGGGGCGACAATAGAGTTTTGTGTGGGGTAATGTTGAGCAGACAAAGTATGATACTTAGCAGAAGGCACATAGAAGGTTCACACATGGGAACAGGGCATGCTCAAAGGTGTGGAAGGATAGGGAAGGAAATGCACACGAAAGACAAGGAAAAATTTGGGACTTAGCCATTTTTAGGATTGCAGGCTATTTTTGGAGATAGCATGCAGAGCACACAAACCGGATAAAGACTTACACGACACGTAAGGGTTATTTTTGGAAGAGCGTATACTAAGAGCTATGCATGGGTTTGAGTTAATAATAGAATTATTACTATCAGTTAACCAGAAGAGATCTATTATTAGCGCACTTGCATGTGTGTCTATTATTGTAAAGACGCATGGTTATTTTCAAAATGCAACCTATTCTGGGAATTATGTAAGAAGTGAAGGGCAAGTCCCCACCCTTATAAATATGTAGTGATCTATGTAGTATAGGAGGAATATATATGAGTTATTGTGAAGTTATGCTTCCAAATCTGATGCATGCATGAACTTATGGTACTACTTATTGTAAGAATCTTTTGTGTATTTACTATTTTTAATATAATGGAGTGTATCGATTGATTCAAGGTGTTAAACATGATAAAAACTAGATATTTCATAGTTGAATTCATTATGGCTATTGTTTGATTCCATTACTCTTTAGATTTATATCTGGAATATGCTCTGTAGAATGTTATACTATGTATGAATCTGAATGCATCAACTTTTCATTTTTCTAATATCCTACACAAGAAACCCTAAATTGATGTCTATTAGCTTTGCGCGCTTCAGGTGAGAACTCAGTCTAGGATGGGTGATGTGCTAGCACTCCTAGGCTATTTCTAGTAAATTATAAGTTGCATCAATCTAAAATTTCTTATTTGGCTTTTATTCTCAGTGTCTATTTAAATACTTCTTCCAATTATTACCCTCAAGGTAATGGATTTGTAGAATCTACAAACAAGAACCTGATTAGAATTATGAAGAGGACAATGTATTTTAATCAAAGAAAATGGCATGCCAAGTTGAGGAATGATCTTTGAGCTGATAGGATTATCATGAAAAAATCAATTGGCACTTCACCATACAATTTGGTTTATGCCAGGGAAGTAAGGCTATCTTTGTCACTATAATTTCCTTCACTTGTATTAGCTCAGAAACTGGAATTTGATGGTGCAGATTAGAGAGAAATCAAAATTAAAGAGTTGGTAGAGCTTGAAGAGCTAAGGAAATTTGTAATGAATAAATTAGATCATCATCATGAATCCATAAAGAAATGGTTTGATAAAAAGGAAAAATCTCATAAATTCATGGTTGGTGATTTAGTCTTGAAGTGGGATGCTGACAGAGCCAAACCAGGGAAGCACTCCAAGTTTGATGAAATTTGGAGTGTTCCATATTCAATTAGTGCTTGCAATGAAGCCAACTCCTTTGATTTGAAAAATATTAATGGTGATGTGTTGCAAATCCCATTCAATTGGATTTATCTTAAGCATTCTCATTGAGTTCTTATTCTACATCTTGTAAATACTATCTTACGTTTCAATTTTCTCCAAGTGCTTCTAGCACATTGTTCTGTTGCAGTATAAGTTTGATTTTGTAATAATTGATGGTAAAAAATCTACATATTCCATTTGGGATATGTATGACTTTGTTGTTTGTATGTATTTGTGTCTTTGTTTCTTTTGCACTTTCCAGTCTTATGTAGGGTCTTGTGATGGAACAATCACTACCAGCTCATGTAGTTTCAAGTCAAAACCAAGTCCATGCAATGCTTCAGATCGATTCAGGGGTGACATTTCAAAGTCAACATCAGTTTCATATTTCTAATCTGACTCCATGCCCAATGGATGCTTCAAGGCCATAGATCTTCTAGAATCTAGCAGGAAGATTACCCATGAGTCACCAAATTGTTTTCCATTTTTTTCACCCCTTGCAAATTGGATAAATTTATATATCTAGGAGTTGGTAGTTGTTTTAGGCATGCATTGCAATTTGTAGGATGGCTCATGGTTAACTAGACTAGATTGGTCTTAACTCTTGGTAATCTAGCAAGCCATGGAAAAGGTCCAAGCCATTTGGCTTTAGTAAATAGGAAGTTATTACTGGTCGATAGTGTACAGACGTTACTAACCGGGAAAATAAATTTGCATTACTGGCTGATAATAGGAATGGTATTACTAGTCGGTAACAAAATTTCAACACTAACCAACATCAATAAAGGGGTTCGACAATGTATGGTTGTTACTTTCCAATAACATGTATACGTGTTACCCGCCAGTAACATAATAGTGTTACCGACCGGAGGTAGCAGGACCATAGTCACCTGACAGTCCACAAGGCGTGTATGACCATTGATGACCGGTAACAAAAATGGTATTACTAGCCGGTAACAGAAACTAGATTGATGACAATATATACAACAATTACCAACCAACAACATCAAACTTGTTACCGGCTAACTATAGGAATATCGGCGTCAGGCCCTGGATCAGGTGAGGTAGGTGAGTGAAAAAAAATCTCAATGACTAGTTTTAATCAAGTGTATCGTGCATGTCTTATTCTACTAGAAAGGTACCCTTGGGATGCAAATGTGTATGGTTGCCCATACCTCTTTTCAGATAATTGAATGTAGCATTTTGGTTGTTGAAACAAATTCAAGGTTATTTTCTCTATATATTGTAAAATTCACCTAATTTATGGGAGAGACATTCAGAAAACATAGAGAGACTCTTGGAAAATTGTTCTAGAATACGTTCTGAGTTACAGGCCTCAAATTTTAGCATTCTTCAAGGACATTCTTACCTTGTATCTATTTGTAATGGGTTGTGCATGCTTTTAAAGCAATTAAATTCATGTTTTGTGGTTCTTTTGTCCAAGCTTGTATTTTCTTGTATTTCTTGCCTTTATTGCATTCACAGGTACATTGCGCATCACATTTTCCTTCTTGGATGATTCAAAGTCACCCTTCTCCAGAATTCTATCTTAGTTCAAGTCCTCCAGCTTAGAGACAGCCCCATGTTATCTCAAATCTTGAGTTGTCTATGATTTGGGAATGGGTACACATTTGAGGTTCCAACAAGTGCTTTTGTCCACTTTCTCTCTTTTCTAATGTTTCAAAATTTTACTCTCTTCTTGCCTTTTTGTATGACCTTAGGTCATCCTTTCACTTTTTGATGAAGGAATCATATATACATGACTATTTAAACTCCATTAGGGGAGGAAAACCATTCAAGAGGCACATATTATAGTAAGGACTAAGGTTTCTATCTACTACCTCAAAGGATTGATACTTCACCATATAGCGGGTTTTAGTTTGAATATTCCATCCCACACTATATTTTTTGGGTCAAAGTATTGTATCCCACTATCGTGGTGTGTTAGAACTAGGGAAACCTAGCTCAAGGTAAACTATCTCAATCACACACACACACACACTACATGTGCCTGTGAAGGTGCGAGTTAGCTCTACAAAACCCGTGACCTGTGCATTCAAAGTGGAAATTGAGTGCCCCATCTTGTCCTAGCCCCTATGCATGTACATGTGTTAAGCTACCTAGCCCCTTAAAAATTAGTCACCGGCCCTAATCAAGGTAACTAACTGATGCTAGTTGTATACCATCTGCACTCCCAAGGTTGTCACATGTCCCTTTAAGGGTGCATCTCTCTCGCACTGGCACTGGAGCCAATAATAATGGCTGACCCCAGCCATGAAGGTGTCACCTATAACCATGCAAAACCCAACCATCTAATGTAACCAATCTATGACCCCTGCATCATAAAATCTTGGGCCACCACCGCACTCTCTATCCTAACCTTCTATATCTGGAGGGTAGGTAGAGGTATATCCGCTCCACCATCCTCTTCGGTGAGAGCCGGTAAGAAAGAGCAGGGGAACATCTTGGACTAGTCAAGGTATCATCAATACTTAATCACACCTACATCATATTGTTCTTGTTTGGCACATCTACCCTATATGCCACGTCACTAGCATAATAGTTAACCCTTTGCAGCGCCTTCCCATACCTCTAAATGATGGTTAGCCACATTACGCCACACCATAGGAGAGAAGATCAAAACATATAGCCCCTCCAACCTATGTTATAAGCATGACATATCAATTCACACTCCTCACTCCTTAGGGTCCCTAGCTACCACCCACCTTTGAACCTACTATGTCCACCTCTTGCCAATTGGAAGTAAAATCCTAGTAAACCACATATCAAATGCGACAATTCCCAACAAGTTGCCAATAAGAAGGTACAACATAAGTTTTGTTGTCGCAGTGCATTCCCGGTAACCCAACAACATCAAACTTGTTACCCGGCTAACTATAGGAATATCGGCGTCAGGCCCTGGATCAGGTGAGGTAGGTGAGTGAAAAAAAAATCTCAATGACTAGTTTTAATCAAGTGTATCGTGCATGTCTTATTCTACTAGAAAGGTACCCTTGGGATGCAAATGTGTATGGTTGCCCCATACCTCTTTTCAGATAATTGAATGTAGCATTTTGGTTGTTGAAAACAAATTCAAGGTTATTTTCCTCTATATATTGTAAAATTCACCTAATTTATGGGAGAGACATTCAGAAAACATAGAGAGACTCTTGGAAAATTGTTCTAGAATACGTTCTGAGTTACAGGCCTCAAATTTTAGCATTCTTCAAGGACATTCTTACCTTGTATCTATTTGTAATGGGTTGTGCATGCTTTTAAGCAATTAAATTCATGTTTTGTGGTTCTTTTTGTCCAAGCTTGTATTTTCTTGTATTTCTTGCCTTTTATTGCATTCACAGGTACATTGCGCATACATTTTCCTTCTTGGATGATTCAAAGTCACCCTTCTCCAGAATTCTATCTTAGTTCAAGTCCTCCAGCTTAGAGACAGCCCCATGTTATCTCAAATCTTGAGTTGTCTATGATTTGGGAATGGGTACACATTTGAGTTCCAACAAGTGCTTTTGTCCACTTTCTCTCTTTTTCTAATGTTTCAAATGTTACTTCTTTCTTGCCTTTTTGTATGACCTTAGGTCATCCTTTCACTTTTTGATGAAGGAATCATATATACATGACTTATTTAACTCCATTAGGGAGGAAACCATTCAAGAGGCACATATTATTATAAGGAGCTAATGTTTTCTATCTACTACATCAAAGGATTGTATACTTCACCATATAGCGGGTTTATTTTGAATTCCATCCCACACATATATTTTTTGGGTCAAAGTATTTGTATCCCACTATCTTTGTGTGATTAGAACTAGGGAAACCTAGCTCAAGGTAAACTATCTCAATCACACACACACACACACTACATGTGCCTGTGAAGGTGCTAGTTAGCTCTACAAACCCGTGACCTGTGCATTCAAAGTGGAAATTAGTGCCCCATCTTGTCCTAGCCCCTATGCATGTACATGTGTTAGCTACCCCTATAAAATAGTCACCTTCCCTATCAAGGTAACTACTTATGCTAGTGTAGTAACCAGCTGCACTCCCAATGTTGTCACATGTCCCTTTAGTGCATCTCTCTGCACTGTCACTGTAGCCAAATATGGCTGCCCCAGCCATGAAGGTGTCACCTATAACCATGCAACCCACCATCATATGTACCCATCTATGACCCCTGCATCATAAATCTGGCCACCACCGGCATCTCTACCTAACCTTCTATATCTGGAGGGTAAGGTAGAGGTAATATCCTCTCCACATCCTCTCGGTGATACCGTAGAATAGCAGGGGAACATCTTGGACTAGTCCAAGTTATCATCAGACTCTATCCACCTAAATCATATTGTTCTTGTTGGCACATCTACCCTATATCCACCGTACTAGCAGTAACCCTTGCAGCTCCTTCCTCATACCTCTAAATGATGGGTAGCCCACATACAGCCACCATAGGAGATCCAACACATATAGCCCCTCCAACCTCTGTCTATAATGCATGACATCATCATTCACCTCCTCACCTCATTAGCGGTCCCTAGCTACCACCCACCTTTTGTAACCTACTATTTGTCCACCTCTATGCCAATCTGCTACTGTAAATCCTCGTAACCACACTATCACAATGCGCTCATAATCCCAACAATGCAATAAGAAGGTACAACATAAGTTGTAGCAGTGCATCCTCTGGTAACCCCAGAGCTCTTTGTACAACTGCACGAAATAGGCAAGTGCCAAAGAAAAGTGGACCCGATCCCCCATAATCTCCAACAAAACCCCCATCAAACCTTGGGGAAACTAGCCACCCTCTAAATCAAGTAGAGCATAGCACCCTACCGCCACCATCATCAATAATACTAACCGCGTCTCCTCCGGGTGTGTTGCATACATCACCCTGTATATAAGGCATGCACTGTGCTCTGTCAACTCCGTCATTATCTACCCACACATCGTGATCATCTCCTTGAAGGCCACATCAACCGACACTGTATACACAAACTCACCAACAATTTATAACCGCATATCCAGTAGAAATCCTCCAGCATGATCGTCATCTCACCGGTAGGTAAACAGAAAGTGTTGGTCATGGCATCCCATCTATCAATGAATGCAACCATGAGGGTATGATCCAGTCAGATCCTCTTACACCGTCTGATGATGACTAGGCCAACTACTCAAATGTGTCCCCACTCCTTTGTGGTAAAATAAGGTTGTATCTCCCCTAACGGCAGTGGGAATATGTCCCACATTGTTAGCTGATGTCGTGCATACACACATATAAATCAACCATGTCAAAAATGGTACGCATCTATCTATTCCATACCTACTTCAATGACCTATCATCTACCCTACACCCGCTTATCCCAACCCCATATTACCTTACCTACGACATCCCTTACCTACCCTCTTTCCTCATATCTCTCTTTTGGTCCCTTTTGCACCCCATTTCTACCCATTCCTATTTCCACCCACTCTTTACCCTCCTAATCTAGCCTCACCCCATTTACGCCAACCGATATTAGTCATTACTGACCACTATCAGTCACATCTATCTGACATTGCTCACCTTACCGTGACCGATGTCGGCTTAGTCTGACCAATGTCGATCATCCTAGACCGATGCCAGTCTCTATTTTGGCTCAATGACCAAAACCCCATGCCCACAACTTTTCTAAAATTTGAAAATAGACCCTAAAACTTACCCCAACACCCAAAAAACCCACCCAAAGTCATTTTTATTACCTAAATCACCTATGTGGCCTTTCCCCATACCCAAATCCACTCATTTTACTCACATTTTCAAATAAATTGACACCCCACCCATTTTTACCTACACAATTTAATTCACAACTACACATGGATCGAATTCTACCTCTACAAGCAAGTGCCTCATCATCAAGATGTCTGGTATCCCCATTGCTAGATCTCTCGTACCTTCACCCGATGATGCCATGTCTCTAATTGAACTCTCGGTCCTTCAACCAATCCAATCACTTTGAATGATCTCATGGCCCCATCCATTAACCTCCTCCACCCACTCAAATACCTCCAACTTAGCATAGTACCACACCTCATCCTTTTCTTCACGAAAAATGCTTAAACTACTTTGCTTTGTCATTTTCTATAAAGTGGATAGCTTAAAATGAATCCATAATATACGGATTTTTACTTTTTTACCCTACCCCTGACTTGAACGATATCGGTTTAAGTTAAACGACATCGGTCATGTGCCCTATTCTACTATGGTCAATTTCTTTAGACCGGCATCAGTGTTCCATAACCAGTGTCAGTTATCCTTTTTTTGACCCCCTTGATCCACATTGCACCACATCTACTCGCCTAAAACCTTTTCCCACCTAACCCAAAGTCAACCCTGACCTTACACCTCACCCCCATGACCTTATTACTTATCACCCAACCTCACCATCAGTTGAGGCATGTTTATGCCCCTCATGTGGCCCTACCTACAACCTACACTACCCACACCTACCTACACAACCGTTGATTATGTGGACACTCCAATTCACTCACTCATTGCATCTTTTGATGACAATATTTATATTGTTCAACCTAGTAACGATACCTACAACCTCATACCTATACCTATTTGGCCTTGCTAATATTTCTTTTTCTTGCAACCATTACTACCACCGCACCTTTTATCATTCCGTCCACCCATTGAAACATACCTACAAGATCAACCTACCCCTATGTCTCCTTTATTGCATCTTAGGAGTTATTATTTTACCTATACCTTGGCCTTACCTGTGCCATGACCTATTTACCTGACCCTATCCAACTTGGTGTGACCCTTAACCTTATGTACTTGATATACCTTGCAATTTTGTTACCTATGTTGTTTTAGCCTACCAACCATAACTTGCCTCTTTCTGTTCCATTTATCTTGACAAAACATTTATGTACCAAAACCTACCTAAACATTCCTACACTTAACCTAAGTTTTGTTTCCGGACCATATCCTATACCTTGGATACCTGAATCACTTCACCGTTGTTTGGATAAGACTATCAACCTTAGATAATGTAGAGTTTGCAAGCTCTTCAACCTGGTACCTTTTTGCACTCTATACGTGTGCGTGCATTTGATTTCCCTTACCCATGACCCGATTACTCATTCCCTTTCCCACATATCTTCATCAACTACACCTTTATCAAACCACTCATTGATTATGTATTTTACTTCATCAATGCCTCTTTTTAGGGGGATCACCTTCACCCACACATGGGGCAATCACTTCCTATTTTTGTCAACGTCGCTTACCAATACAAGCTATGCAATAAAAAGGGGTAAAATATAGACAGCAAAATTGGGTCACACTGCCCTTGGTCCCTTTTTGAATAACCAACTTAAATATATTCATCTAACCATGGCTCCCCTACCCCACATTAATATTAATTTAATTATTTCTAATTAAATTAATACTCATCCTAACTTCATTCATTATTTAAATACCTTAATTAAAATTAATTTCCATCTCACCTAGATACCTCACCACATAACTATTTTTAACATATTTCCCCTTTACTAGGACTCAACATTCACTCACCATAAATAACCACATTCCCGCTCATTAAAATGTAACGTTCCATTTTTTATCTGATAGAATAGATTGAACTGGCTCAAAAATATTGCCAAGATTTGGCATTTTTAGTAAACCTAAGATTTCCCACCGTAAGAGATGCCAGTCAACCCTTAACCGATGCTGGTCACCCTAAACTATCGTCGATTACCTTATATTATTTTTTGTAACCTTTTTTGAGAGGTTGGCCACATACTCAAGTTTTGGAACAAAGGAGATCTACATGCAAGCAAGAACTAGAGCCCATAGCCAGCACCAAAACTGATCAGAAGGTATTTACATTCACAACAACATTCCGGGAAGTACTACCTTAGCATTGAGCACCATTCCATAGATCAACCTTCGCTAGCATCTCCAACTACTTCTGCACCACTACAGGCATTTAGAACACATATGAACTCCAAGTAAGTTGGTTTCTTCTCTATTACTGGAAATTATATTCTTTATTTGTTGTCATCTATTCACTGTCCTTACTTGGATCCATCCCTTAGCTTTCTCTCTATCAACCACCCTATCACAACCTACCTAAACTTCACAAACACCTATCCTAAAACCACCTCCCTCTCGTAGACCTTATAAAAATACTCCAAACTCTTTTTGCAGTCATAGAGAGGACCCAAAACTCATTCTACATCATCTTCCCACTCCCCCACAATCACCAACACTAGTTGAACCTAACCATGATCAGTCCATCCTATACCGATATTAGTCTACTTAATTGATATCGGTCACTGTGATTGTTAACCCAACCTAACAACTCGACCCTTAGCTGACCCCAAACTTCACTCAGAATATTACCATACCTGTTTTGGACCTGTCACCTCACCCTCCCGCACAGAGACATTTCCAACTCTCTATTCCAAGACATAAGGGAGCCCAAACATCCTCCACCTGACTCCCTCTCCCTTTTCATAGTTACCTATACCAGTCACCCTAAACCAGTATCAGTCCTTCCTAAACTGATATCAGTCACCCTAACCAATGCTAGTCTCTATGTTTGATAATATTGTTCCAGACCAATAACCTAAGTTTTACACCCAAAATAACCCAAAATCTCACCAAAACTTACCAAGACTCTGTCTGTGACCTGCAAACCACCTGCACTACCCGCAACCCAATCCAAAACCTTTACCTACATAGCATTTTAGTATTTAATCATATCAATGCTGATAGTAATCTTAGGCACCCAAATCAGAATGGTAGCACTAGATTCTTTTACGTACATGTTTAAGTTGCTTTATATTGATTTATAAATAGTGGATTGACAACCCTCTAGGAAGTATCATACTTCCTAGATCTAGAATATGCTAGGCAGTCCACTATCATATACTATTTAACTCTCTTTTTTTGGCCTTTTTTATATTTCAGGTAGTTCCTCCTAGCCAAAAGGAAGCTCTCATAGTCATCTTTTGATCAACAAGTCAAAATGTGCGCAATGACCTTCAAACTGACCATCACAATAGGTATTCATCCTTGGCCCATACCATTATCTCTTTCGTCTAAATCCTTAAATAAAATGGTGAAACACAAGGGGATCATATAAATATAAATCTATGTGACCAAAATAAAGGAAAAATATCTAACCATATACTATCACCACCTAAGGTTACATCCAAAGGCATTCTAAGCACATCAAAGCATTCATCAAGATATCATTTAAGGGACAAGGGACTGCATTTTTCTACATACACTTCAAAGGAGGGAAAGTTCATTTTGTTTCATCCAAACATCTATCTACATTGTTAAATCTAGCTACTACTCACTATCAAGTGCATATTGCACAAAATCTTCCTAGGGAACAATTTTACACACACACACACACACAAAACTACATGGAGAATGAGATGTATTGAAATGCTCGGTTATAAGTTTGCTCTGTCAGGTGACCACCAGGGTCAGTTTGACTCCCCATTTGCATCTTTTTTATTTTTAGGATTTTATTTGTTTTGGGGTTTTCTAGGAGATCATTTTTTTGCAAGTTATACATGATGTCTATAGACATATTTTGACACACAAATGATCAACAATGAAGGTTAGAAACATTGGTGTGACATAATAAAAATCAAATTCCAAGCATTTTCATAGAAACAGGTTCCCAAGAGTAAACTCTAGCACCCAGGCACATATGACCCAGTCCAGGCACCTCATTCTAGACATATCCGACAGCTATAGAATTTATCATGCATAGTTGTGATAGTTTCCTCCCCCTTTCCATCGGTATTCTAGTCTAGCATACTTCTAGTTCAATTTCCAAATTAGATAAGTCTTCTATTCCCTCTCATGCACATAGGGTTTCATTTTTATCTAGCTTATTTCTTAGGTTAGATATGTACTTTAGTGTTTTATTTATCACATGTGCCTCTACAATTAGAGTTTTACAAATTCTATATTTATTAAATAATTTGGTGAACCTCTCTCATTTGAATACTCTTGTATCCTATTTTTTCTTCTTTCATGGCTCCTAAGGTTTCTCAAGTCTCCTTGCGTCAATTGCTTCAAATGCACCCATCTTGCAAATATGTTATTCAAAAATCCTACAACACTATGTATCTTCTTAGTGATACACCACCTTCTCAAGTTAGTACTACCTTTGATCATAATTTTGATGAATCTCTTGGTCCTAATTCCAATTGATCTATTTACAAATCCATTCAATATTTACATTCTTTATTTCAAGATAAATTTCAGGCTAGGGAATCCATGATCATCTCTCTTAAATCTGAAATCCAACATCTTAAGGATGCTTCTCAGGCTCATATTAGTTCTTTTTTATCCTCATTCTATGTCTTCTACATGTGCTCATATCAGTGAACCTCAAATATTTTCACTCCCCATGCCTCTCAAGTTTTATCTCAATGCTAAGTAACAATATATTCTTCCATAGCTCCTCACTCATCAATTGATCAAATTTCCATCTACTCTTTGCTATCCTCCTTATTGGATTACAAAATATCAAGTTCGTCCATATTGTAATTATCATCAAATTAATAGACATAATGATGGAAATTGATATTATTTACAATGAAGAATAAAACATCTTGAGAATTAAGGTTTTATCTCATTCACTTCACAACATGTTGCTACATGTTCATCTCCAATGGCTACATCCCAATGGGTTCCTAAATCTGATTCATCTATGTTTAATGAGAATCATGTTATAACTTCTAATAATCCTTCTTCGGTCAATCAAGTGTCACTTATTCAACCCATTCCACCTAAGAAACCACCTCTCAAAATCACTCCACCCTCTTCTCCTATCAAGTCTTTTGTAGTTTCATCAATCTCACATAAGCTCCAACTAATACTTTTGTCAAAGAAATTACTCCATATATTGATGGTCAAAACACATTTCAAACTCCACCACCATAGCATGGTCTTACTATTGCTTCTTCCTACAAAAATTATTGTCTCTTATCATGATAAATATAACGCTCTCCCACAATTACATGGTATCTCTCACGTCTCCACATAGATCTCCATCATTGGCACACTTGAGGGGCATCACACATATTCTTCCCCCCTTGCATATTTATTAAATGTTTCTATCATATCATGCACTTGACACTTTTCACTCACATGTATAATATTTCCTAAGCATCATTATAAACCCATTGATACGCTTTCATATCATCATTACCCTATGATGGAACCTTGTGTTATGGTTCACACATGACTGTTGAGGGTATACTACATCCATAAACCTCACATCATACAAACAACACATTTTATACTTTGCACATTCATGACACATATCTCTAGCATCACATTCTCACACATTACACTAGTCTATGACGCACTCTTGTGCTATGGTTCACACTTAAATGTTGAGGGAATACTACATCCATGAACCTCACATCATACACACAACACATTTAATACTCTGCACATTCATGACACATCTCTCTAGCATCACATTCTCTCACATTACACTACCCTATGACGCAGTCTAGTTCCATAGTTCATACTCGATAATTGAGGGTATGAATCTGAAGTACACCTCATCACATTCACTCACACTCTTTATGCTTTATGCTTCATTAATCTCTCTATTTAGCGCACAGTTAAAACCATTTCTTGATAATGCAATCTTGTTCTACGATTCATTCTTGACTACATAGGGATCACTTATAAATGAACGTCACCTCATACAAATTTTTACACATCCACTCGAGGGAACATTAATTCTATCACATTTAATTTGCATTGCATTCCATTCTCACTAACAACATATTGCATATCTTTTTTGGACATTGTTCTTGCTTACTTATACTCATATGTACACTTTGTTTATTATGTAAGTCAGATATTTTGTCTATAATTATATTTTCTATACACACATGCACATTCACTTGGTCTTTATTTGTGAATTTATCCTTTACAAATATATTTTCATGCTACATGGATGCTTGGAACTGTACCTCTTACCAGTCCCACTAAGGATCCTGGGGGGCATCTCCTTTCATACACACTATAGGTGTTGTTTCATTTTATACTACTTTATATTATTTGTAGCACACTACTCTATCGATATATACACATCTTGACATACTTTTTCTCTTTTTAAGATGCTAATCGGTTCTTCATGTGCAACATTTTCTTTGCAAGAACTATTTTCTACCATGGTTGTCTGATACTTTCCTTGATATTGTTTTACATTATTTTCCATTGTATGCCATTGTTTGTGCATTTTGCCTTATGTCTTGTATGTTCTTTCTTGTATGATTTTGGTCGCATCGGACCTGATTGTCTTATGAAATTATGAGTGATGTCCCATGTTTTCACCACATTTTTTTGGTCTTCATTGTCTTCTTGCTTACAATATTACACATTGTCTTTTATATGTGTATTTATCTTGTTTTCTCTAACACATGTCTTAGCCACTTTGTTTACATGTTCCTTGGTTTATACCAATCACATTAACTCCCCTTGCAGAATATCAGTTTTAAACCTACACAGCATAGGAACAAAGCAGTCTTCAGTTATAGAAACATCCCAAAATATGGCTTAGGTCCTCAGCACATCATAGACACCATTTCCTAGATACAGACATGAACACCATGTTTTTCCTAACCTTTCATGTTTGCTTATGACTAGGGGGAAGTTCCAAAACTTGTCTTGGATCCGCATAGTTTTTAGAATTGTATAGATTAGTTTACACATCACATGCACAACCCTTTGGTAATCAGAATGCATTCTATCTTTTTTTTCTACCTAGATCGAACATGGAATAAAGAAAGATCACACCATATATAATGGTGTCTAAATTTGGGAAGAAATAATTGATGGAGAATAACACTAGACCTTTCTTCAAACACTCTTCTGTCGTGGTGTGAGATAGCCCAAAAAAATCACTCTTAGCATGAGATCACTTGAAAAACTCACTTTTATATAGAATTTTAGGACGTTTTCTATCCTTTTTATTTGCCACAAATTAGGTGCACACTTTTCTTTTCCCATACTTTTACACACTTTTACATATTTGGATACAAATTTCTCATATACACATATTTGACTACTCTTTTGCTCTTATTTATATAGGTCCTTCCTTATGACAAGCAACATTTGCATTAGCAAGCACAAGTGGCAAGAAAAATAGGTACAACACGGTATGCCTCATTCGCTTAACCCTTAGGGTCACTTCCTCTTCCTTATCTTCTGCGCTTCATTTTATTCACTCCACACTTTCACTTGTCTCCTCGGAACACTCTCGCCATCGATCTACATGGTTATCAGGTACACATATCTTATCTTCTTAATAGTATCAAATATTCTCTCAAAAACATCATGTGGGGGAAAATGTAGACACTAAATCACCCACTTGGGTACATTTCTAGGTCTCAATAACATACTACTATTCGTATGATTCTTGAGCGAGAAAACTAGTAATTAACTATTGTTTTTTTCCTTTTTTTTCTTCTTATCTTCTTTCTAGTCTTCTACACCCTATTGTCCAGTCTTAACTTCAATTCTTTATTTTTCTTGGATTTGGACACTAGCATCTAGCCAGGACACTAGCGCATAGGCCCCTTAATCCCCTCTAGGTTCCCCTAACCTCTTTGTATTTTGATCGCCCCTTTTGGGCCTCTTTCATATTTTGGTTATCTTTTTTTCTTCTAGGTCAGCCTTTTAGTGGTTAATTATGAAATTCAAATAATGGAATCATATAAATATAAAGCTAAGGGACCAAGATAAAGGACCAATCTCTAAGCATCTACTATCACCATCTAAGGTTACATCCAAAGGCATTCTAAGAGCATCAAAGCATCCATCTAGCTATCATTCAATAGATAAGGGACTGCATTTTTCTACATATACTTCATAGGAGGGGAATTTCATTTTGTTTCATCCACACATCTATCTACATTACTACATCTAGATATTGTTTGATATCAAGTGCATCTTGAACAAGTATTCCTAGGGAATGATTCTACGTGCATACACACAGAGCTACATGGGGTCTGAGATGTAGTGCAACACTTGGTTGTAATTTCACTCTGTTCCATGACTGTCGGGGTCAGTATGACTCCCCATTTACATATTTTTTGTTTTAGGATTTAATGTGTTTTGGGGTTTTGCAAGAGATCATTTGTTTTGCAAGTTACCGGTGAATTCTGCCGACATAGTGTAACACACATGTGATCAATGATGAAGGTTAGTGACATTGGTGTGACATAAGAAAAATTATATTATGACCATTTTATAGACATAGACACACATGAGAAAACTTTAGCACCTAGCTTCCCTTGACTCAGTCCAGGTGCCCCAGTCTAAGCATATTTGACAACTACATAATTTATCAGTAAAGGTTATGAAATTTTCCTCCTCTTGTCAATCAGTTTTCTAGTCCAACATAATTCGGTATCACTTTTGAAATCATCTAAGTCTTCTATTCCCTCTCTTACACCCAGTGTTTCATTTTTATCTAGTTTATTGCTTAGGTCAGATATGTACTTTAGTGTTTTTTTATCACATATTAATATGTAATTAGGGTTTTTACAAATTCAATATTTTTTAAATCGTAAACACTAATGCTCAAATGATGTTGTCCTCTCCCAGGAATTTCTATCCCTGAGATTATCAACTCCCAGTTTTAGAGAAAGAGCTTACACGGTCCAATATTTTCCTTTCCATCCTATTCATCAATCAAGAATAAATCTAGACCTATAGCTATAAGCTGAGTCATTCTAGAAACCCTAGTTGTCACTCTTTCTAGTATTTCTATAGTTATATCTTTCTTGAATACTTTTATATTTATCTAATCAATAGTTTCCTTACATAGATTTAACTTTTTTTAAATCACCTACCCCTAGGACGAAAGCATATGGAATAGGCCATAGTGTCTAAATGTTATGGTATTTTTTATACTGTTTGGTTCCTATGTGTTTCTAACCCAAGTCTATTTTTGATCCATTTTATGTACCTATGATATATTTAATTTTTTACATCTTATTCTATTTCTTGATTATGGGTTTTTGTGAGGGTGAGATATCATCAAATGATTGCCCCATTTTTCGAGGTACGTGAGATGGAGTAATATAATCTCATCTCAAATAAGAGGACCTGTAGCTAATGTTCACATGTGTTGTGGGATTCTTGTAGGGGAAATAGGGGGTGCACATGGTTTATACTATGGTGCATACATAGTAATATAATAAAAATAACAAAGTGTTAGTAATAAGAAATAGGAAAATAAAACAGTAGATGTAAGAACAAACATGCAAGGACACACAAATATAACAACATGGATAACTATATGCCACATACATGGGACATCACTCAAGATTTCATAAGAAAATTGAGGGACTCATGGCCAATAAGCAGCAATCAAATAAAATAGGGAAATTCCTACATGAAAGTGAATGTAAAAAATTTGTAACTCAAAATTGCACCCCTATCTAGATCATGGCAGATATTGAATTCTGCAAAAACATGGGATGATATCAACAATGTATGACTTAGATGGGTGAGATAAAAATTTGGATAAATATTCCTCTTGTTCCTTTGACTAACACTATTTATACTACTAAAATAATCGTAAGAACCAAACTGCATGTGAAAAGGGAGGAGGAAATGCATGAAAGGAAACTAAATTAAAAATAAAAAGAATGACGGTGTGCTAGAATAAGATGATCACTCTCTTTTGAATTCTTAGAGAATTAAGAAGATCTAATGCAAGGTTAGAGGGTAATATGCTTTCCACTTTCCAAATCTATAATGAAATCAACTCATAACCTGTATAGTTGACAAAAATGATATAAAACTCTATAAAACATAGTTGATACACATTACAAATGGAAGAACATAAGGAAATAAGACAATAATGTAACACAAAGGGCAGATTCAAGCCATAATTCACATCATATTATTTTTTTAAGTATGCATATACTACTATAATCAATGAAGGGTAAGGTGAATTATAAAGGAAATTATGCCAGGGTCTGTAACTCTTTTGGTTCTGTCAATATTTTGACATAATAACATTAACAAAATAAGAGGATGGTTTTATATAAAGAAACATTACATTTTATAAAAGGGAGGAGAGTAGAGGGGATCAAAATATGCTAGAGAGATGCTCAACATGATAAATCTTTCTAAAACCTTCTAAACTACCTCTAGAAGGTAACCTTCATGCCTCATGATGGTTCATGTCTTTGAAGCTACCTTTTCTTGCATCAAAACTCTAGATATTTTATGTGGATGAGCATAAACTTGTAGATCAATGGAATCCTACAAAATCTAGAAAATACATGGAAGGTGACATTGCCAAATGTATAATTATGTTACAAAGATCACTATTCCTCTTTATTTCTATTAGACATGGGAAGAATATGCTCATTTGGAAGTATTAAAAAGGATCTCAACATGAAGGAGGATCAAATAAGAATCTTACAACTGAAAATGGAATCTTATGAATTTTGAAAGTGACGTGAAACATCCCCAAAATCCTCAACTTCAGTCTCCTGAAATACTTGATCATTCCTTGTACTATTTTCTTCTGTTGAAAGGCCTCTCCAAAATTCTCCTAATGAATCAAATTTGAGACAAAGAAAATCCCCACAACAAAATATATCACCAAAAATCTAGACTTGACCACCCACAAAAAAAATTCTCCAAATTCCAAGATGATCCACCTTTATTTCGTGGTTTTGAGTGTTATGCAGCTTTTAGACCTTTACGGGTTCCTTTTCTCCATTGATTTTAATGTTCCACAACATATTAACATTTCACAACTTGGAAACATGCATACTCCAAATGGAAACACACTAAGTGTGCACAAACACTTTTTTTCAATAAACAAATCTAATCTACTCTACTCTAACCAAGGAAAAAGGAAAATAAACAAAACCAACAATTGGTTGGGAGAAATAGATTCCTTTCCTTGCAAAATGGGACCATGTGATTAATTTTGTAACTAAAACACATGGTGGAGATGAAAGTATAGCCCACATTTCCTTGTTTCTAAATGTATCAGTCGATAAAAGAGTGTATACCTTTGTATGGTCTGAATTTTAGTTTTGGAGGTATTGGGGCTGACCATTGATATTTTGTAGCTCTCCCTCATGATCTAAATCAGGCATGATTGGTTCCAAATCTTTTTTTGGATTTAAACTAGAAAAGTACTTGATTGGGCATATAGCTTTGGGAAACAATGGACCAATCCTTGTGATTTTTCCATTTCCCACATTCAACTCCGTCAATAGAATCAGTAGAGACACAAGCTTCTTCATTTTATATACTAACAAGATGAGTTAGAAATTGTTTTTCTTTCTCTTGTATAAACATATTTTCCTCAATATTTTTATTTTCATCCTCCTCATTTTATTTATCCCCCAATATGATCCATTACAGTGACTAAGGATATTTTTGGTGATTCATTTCAGCCTTCTAAGAATGTGTTATCCATTTTTGCACCCTTGAAGAAAAAATAGAAAACAAGGCTACACTGGACCCCAAGACCGATAAAGCCTTTCATATAACTTGGGGCCTATAGGAAATTTTTTATGCTTCAAGAGTGTTTATGGTATTTCAAGAGGTTCTGGGATCATTTCAAGAGATTTACTCTTGCTTTCTAATCTTGGATGCTCAATGTTTTCTTAGAGAAAGGAAAGTAGTCGTCATGGGTATAAATTAACCAAAATTAAACAAAAACATGTTTAAAAGACTTATTGTATTTCCATTTTCCTCCATGGTTGAGGAAAATCCCAGAGGATCACATCCAGGGGAAAAATCATCATTTAAGAAGCCCTTCGTATTAAGCTAAAAAGAGAGCTTGTGCATTCACCACGTGATTGAGCTCTCACCTAACGGTATAGCTTGTTGATTGAACCCACAAGAAATATTGAGGTTAAAAACCAAGCCAAATTTGTGGAAGCTCATTCATAGCTCGGCCAATGAATGAAACTGTGATCCAATTCATGATCGATTTCAATGAGGAAGAGCATCAGGATTTCCATGCACGAGTGTGAAGCTCCATATGAGTAGTACATAGTGTAGGATTTGGATCAAGAGATCATGGTGATAAATTTCATTACCATATGGGGGAACCAAGTTGTGTTTGGGAAAAAAATGGTCAGATCATGGGGACTTGTTGCTCGTAAGAGAATTCAAGTACAAGAGTGATTTAGGCTCATCAAGCTCAACTTTTCATGGAATTGCACATGAATGGAGGCCTCTTTGAAGCTCATCATGTCATGGAAACGTTGTGCCCGGGCACTGAGTTAATGAGTAGCTTGAGGATTCAAGTTTGAGGCTACTCAAATGAGCCACAAGGGCCATATTAGGTTTTCTTCAAGAAAATTAATGTTCAAGGCCGCAAGAGGGCTCAACACCATCAAATTAGGTGGGAAATGTTGCAAGAAATGAAAAGTGTTAGTTTGGAGAATAAGAATGGATTTGTCCAGGATGTTTGTAAAATGGAGTAAGATAGTCGAATGATTTAGAGCTCACATCTTGAGGAGGTAGGTCATCATGGTAAATTTGAGCACAAGTTTCGGTAAGTCAAATGTGGAGGTAATGACATGGCTAGTGTATCTGAGCTACGCAGGGTGAGGCATGAAGATGATGAATATCTCAAGGTGAGAGTGGAAAGCGGCGAGTTGAAATCACACTCTGAACATGAAGCATCAAATGAGTTATTGGAATCACTCGATCATTAGAAAAGAGACATAGTAAGGCTCAGAAATAATTAATTTGGGTGCTCCGGATTGGGATTAAGAGTTAAAACATATTGTTATGTGAATAGGCTACGGCTCAGAATTGGAAATGACTCGTAGGTTACACTAACAGTGACCCAACACAAGATGGTAAACTCAGAGCTTCCCTTTCATGCAAAAAAGAAAAATGTTGAGTTGGCCAACAAGCGGCATGAGTGATTCGGTCATTGCAAAGCATAATTTTGGAGGTAAGTCATCCATGATACATTGGGATATTGATAAGATATTTAGGAGAACACAAGGTGGCGAGAACACCAGCCCAACACACGATGGTATTTTTCCATACCAGTGAGAGAATCTAGATGCATGGTAGTAGCTCGCATTTGAGCTCAGCGTTTGGAATGATGGACCAAGTGGTATTAGAGTGAGCCAAATCATTGCAAATAACTTGATGAAATAAGAGAAGGGTTCTCTAACTAATTAATGTATACAAAGCTTAAATGAGTCAATTAGAGATATAGATTGATCTCATTTAAGGAACCTAATAGCTCGAAATGTCACAAGGGCCAAAATAGTGAGGCATGATGAAGTTAATAAATACATCGAGGATATCTTCCATCTTAAAACTAATGAATGGTTGGACCCGTAGGAACTTGAGAGTATTCAGGTTGGGATAACATAGGATAATAAAGCTCATTTTGGTGGGCTCGTAAAACAAATACGAATCAAATTTCAAAGGCTCACAAGAAGAGAAAACGAGCTAGGGTGAGTTGCATTGTTTTTTGGCATTATCTTTCAGAGTCATTTTCGCAGTTATCTATTTTGGGATTTTAGAACTTTTGGGATCAAAAACATCGAGCAAGTTGGATAGTTATGAATCCCAAAACTCTAAAATTTGGATTTTCGGGTTTTAAAAAGTTGGAAGTTGTGAAATGGTTGGAGTCACTGTGAGTGTGAGCTCAGGTTGACCGATTCATCCCCAATTTGTAAGGTGAATAATAGGTTTTGGTGGGAGTGGTGTTAGGCTTGTCATCAAGTACATGTCAATTTGAATTGGTAAGCTCACCACAATTTGGAATCGTTGTGAAGGTGGTTGAGTTAAAAGCTTAATCGATATGTATTGAACATGTGTCCATGCAAAGCAGTGGCTAATGCAAATATAAAGGCTCAGTAAGTGGTGGATTGGTATGCGCCACACAAATTAGATAGCATTAAAAATGATTCAAATTTTTCATTCAATATAAAGCATGGTGATTCCAAGCCATCATCCAAGGTGATGGGAGAAATTGCTAGCTCGACATCATGGGTGGTGCAATTTTGCAAAGAAATAAGTTAACTTGGGCATCTATTAATGCACGAGCCACTTTTACATAAGAGATTACGATTTTGGTGAGGCATTTTTCTATTTAACTTAGCGACATGTCAAGAGGATGAGGTGGTCAACCAAGTCATCTAACGGAAGGGGAAAATTTGTTTAAAATCACTAACTCAATGTGAGACACATCGAGCCATTTTTTTTCAACGTAAATGTGGGATTCGGTGGAATACGTAGAAGAAGTTTGATGCAAGGAAGTTAAAAAATTAAATACAATGCCACAACTACGATGTAAAATTGGTGACTATTTAAAGTGGAGAGATCATTTAAGAGATATTGATGGATACCAATATGAAACGGAAATTCAACAATATAGTTGGCAAAGAAATTGGATGACTCGCTAGCAAGTCATTGACCGAGTTGGTTACCATTACAAGCCAAGATTCCTTCCAAATGAAAATCTCGGTCCCACTATGAACAATTTGGAGAAATTGCTAGCTCAATATCATGGGTGGTGAAATTTCACAAAGAAAGAATTCAACCTGGGCATCTATTAATGCATGAACCACTTTTAGATAAGAGATCCTGATTATGGCGAGGCATTTTTCTATTTAACTTAGCAACGTGTCAAGAGGATGAGGTGGTAAACCAAGTCATCTGACGGAGGGGGAAAATGTGTTTAAAATCACTAACTCAATGTGAGACACATTGAGCCATTTTTTTTCAACGTAAATGTGGGAGTCAGTGGAATACATAGAAGAAGTTTGATGCAAGGCAGTTAAAAAATTAAATACAACGCCACAACTATGATGTAAAATCGGTGACTATTTAAAGTGGAGAGATCATTTAAGAGATCTCGATGGATACCAATATAACACGTCAGTTCAACAATATAGTTGGTAAAGAAATTGGATGACTCACTAGTGAGTCATTGACTGAGTTGGTTACCATTACAAGCTAAGATTCCTTCCGAATGAAAATCTCGGTCCAACTATGAACCATTTGGACTTCTCAGAAAATTATTAAAATATTATTTTTATTAAATGGAGGATTAAATTCAACATTTAAATTTATGCAAGCATCTTTTGGAGGGCTGAGTACAGTGCCCGGGTGCTCGAAAAAGTCACTTTTTCTCAAGAAGACATTATTTGCTTCCCAGTTTCCCATTTTTCAAAACATTGTAGTTAATGGAATCAAGAGAACGAGAGATACATAATGGAATTACTAGAAGATGAATTTCTGTAATTTTTGTTTTCCAAAATTACAGGTTTTCCTCGTTCCATGAATATTGCCTAGAAAGGGGGAGTTACATTTAATGAGGCAAACATGGCCAACGATAGTGATTAATTATTTCCTACATTTTGGCCTAGATTCTAGAGTTTCTCCTTCTTCCTCTCACCATTTAACAAATTCTATAAAATGTAAAGGGGTTCTTATTCCAAAAAGATTTGGACATTATACCAAGCTTCCACTCTCTTCACAAGCTGAGTTGTGAATTTATAGGCTCTCAAGCTGTTCTTCTAAAATTGTAATTGTAACCTATGACTTTTCCCCATTGTAATGATGCACTATGAAAATGTTTGAAGTAATGAGAATTATTTTTTGCCATCAATTTAGTGTCCTTACATGATTTCATTGCTTTTATTTTCCTCTCTTGTGTTTAGAGGTGAATTGTGTAACCAATGTTTCTTTGCAAGTTTTGGAGGTCATTGTGCTTATTAGGGAGTGAAGTACTGTATGAAAATTGGGTTTGTAATGCATGCTCATTATTCCTCATGATCATCTCACTTCATTGGCATGATGGAATTTTTTCAAGAAAAACCCTTTCTTAGTGCATCACCACTTCTAATTTATAGGTTTTATTTCTTACAAATCTCTCTCCCTAATCCCCTTCGAAAAATGTTAGTATATGTCTAGTTAGCTATTTTTATTGCATTAGGAGTAGTGTAGTTTAGATTATTTTAGGAAGAGGAATTCAACCTTCTACTGGGAGGTTCACCTTCAAGTTCGCAAGTCCTACAGCTTGAGAGGTGATCCCATGTTACCCAATCACACTGAATGTCATGTTCACCTTCAGGCCATTCAGGGGATGCAGTCGATTTGGGTGTACAGTGATAGGTGGCGATAATAGTTTTTAGCCGACATGCTACCCAGTGGGAAAGCCTGGTCACAATATTTCTTTCATAGGTGTGTGTATTTGTGTCCACCTTATTTCATTAAGTTGTTTTGCTCTTAGTGAAATTACAGCCTTAGGAGGTATACCCAAGCATAACTGGTGACTCCATTGGTCTAAGTAACCCACTCTCTGAGTTTCAGACTTTTGTTTTTACCCATTTCCATCTAGTTTTCTTCCACATCTTTCCATTTCTATTTCATACATGAAGCTATGAAATCATGGTTTCATTTCAATAGTTAAGTTACCACTTCAACCAACAGCAGTAATTTCCATCTTTAGACTATTTTAACCCACCAACAGCTCCATCTTATGATGTAAATCAATAGCATGCATATCTCTATGAGCATAGCCATGGCTAGTTTGATTGTTCACTTAACTATGCATTTTTTTCAAGAGTCGGAACTTACAGATGATGGAGGCTATCCTATAGATGAAGATGTAAAGTTACAACTTAAGATGAAAAAACTTGAGGTAGGCATAGTATAATCTATATCCACAACTCAAATGAAGGCATTCAAGATTGGCTTCAAGGTAGCTTGTCCATGGGTTGTCCCTATGCCAGATTTTTACAGCCTGTAGGAAAAGATTGGTTTCATGACTAAATGTTACCTCAGCTTGAAGGTTGGTATCGAAGAAATAGAGGATTATGAGTTCAATGTAAGGAAATCTTGTTAATGGGTAGGTTCTGCACCACCACCTCAGAGTCCTCTCTCTATTTCCCAATCAATATCATTTCAATATAGAACCTCAAATCCCAAGATTTTCACTAGCTTCCCATGTTGAGAATCCATTTTTTGCATCCCCTATATTACCATTCCACCATGAATCTTTTGTTCCTCGTTCTTCTAGGATTCCTTCTTTTCTATAAAGGATCCACCAAGATAAGAGGTTGTAACTCTTTCACTGCATCAAACAGTGAGGGAAGTCGTTGAATCCCAACCCATCCCTCCTCTTATAGTTCCAAACCTGTTTTGGGAAGAACATGATTATACTGAAGATGTGGAAGAGGATGATAAGGAGCTTAATAAGGAAAATCTAGAAACAAATATAAAGGAGTGGGTTGTGGGACTCAATTTCAAGCAAGTTCCAATCTTAACAGAACCTATTTTGGAAGTTAAGGCTCAAGAATAGGTGGTACAAACTAGTTTTGTGGGAAAAATAGAACAAGAACAAGTAAATGATGACCAAAAATCTACCTTTTCATAATGCAATGTCCATATTGGTTTCATATCATTAGAGGAGGTTGGATCACCACAAGTGGAAAAATTGGTTGTAGAAGTACAAGAGTTAGTCCCAAATATATTAGGAGAAGAGCATGTGCAAGCTAAAGAAGGAAGACTCTCAAGTGTACCAAGAGATTCTAATGAGTGCAATGATCCTAATTTCCTAGCTTTTTAAGAGCTTGTATCACAATTAGCTATAAGGATCCTTTTACCACAGTGGAAATCAAGGTGGATTTAAGGTTTTTGAAAACAGAACAAGAAATGTGAGAGGTTTCAAATCCTTCTCCTTCTTCTTTCTGTGAATTTTATCTTTCTAATTTCATGTTTGAGTATGAAAAATGTCAGTATGAAAATATTGTTAGTTCAGAGGACACCATGATTGAATAAGAATCCTTGACACAACTATAAAATGAAGAAGCATATTATCCATCTGATTTTGAGGATTATTTGGATGGATAGGAGCCTATGGAACTTCATCGTTTTGTTGTTCCATTACCTCTTTCCCAACACACAAGGCATTTTGTTTTGAAGGAAGACATGGGAGAAGTTAGGATAGATTTAGAAGATTTTAACAGAGAATATATCATGGAAAGCTTCATGTTTTAAGTTGAGGAACCTGAATTGGTAAATTAACTAGTAACGGTGGAAGAAGGGAAATAAGATCCTATTGCTTCTAAAAGTTCTCATAAGCAGCAAATGAAGGTGTTTGATTTTTTACATTAATCAGAAGAAAGGAAACTCGTTAGTGAGTAACACATTCCAAACACCTGTAATGATTTTCCAATGATTCCATTAGGGGCTGCAAAGAATCTAGAGGAGTTGCATGTCATGGAAGAACTTATTGTTTCCAAGGAAGATAAGATGGAGTAAAAGGATGTCACTTCGGTACCATCCACCCAAGTAGAAGATAAATATTTTGTAAATGGGAAACAAGAGAGAAAGGATGTCACTTAAACACCTTTCATACAAGGATGTCTTTAGGTACACTTCCTTTTCAAAAGTGAATCTCATAGTAGCATGGATATTCCAAGGGTTAGACCATGTCCCATTAAGTATTTGGCCTCTTTGGAACCAAATGAAAATTTGTAGCCAATTAGATTCATTTCAAAATGTGAGGATGAATTTCACAGCCCCAAGGATCAATTGCAGCATAAAAAAAATGCAGAGCAACTAAAAGAGGCATTCTTTCTCTTTCCAGTTGATGCCTTTGTGAACCAGGTGGAGAATTGGGCTTGTTTCAGTTTTTCACTCTTAGTATTAGTCATATTCATTGTCAAATAATCTACGGTACTGCCCATTGTGAGGAAAGGGAGCTATTTCACACATCCATTTACATGGTTTGTTTAACTCACATGTGCCTCCAGTTAGTGTATAGTAAGAATAGGTTTTATTTTATCAGAATAAGTGCATGTCACAATCTGCATGTTTCATTTAAAGCATGTATGGTTTTTAGTTTTGGTGTGTGTTTTTTTTCGTTGTTGATCTTGCATAGTGCATCGAAGGTAGAATTTCCACAAGAGGGAGAAAATAATCAGTACTCTAGAGAGTTCCATAATGTTCCAATTTAGTAATTATTTCATTCAGTACTCTGCAATGTGTTTTGTGAGCCAGGTATTTACCTCAGTCAATGTGTTTTGTAATTGTAATATTATTTTCCAAGTCATGTTCATTTATTATCCTTCATTATAAGTTTGGGATGTAGGATGCAATGATGTTCGAGTATTTGGAGGTCAGGAGTTTCATAGTTCAGCATCAGGTCTCAGCTTAACAGTTATGACTCCATGCCCAATAGATATACAAGGCTACTGGATCCATGCTTAGTTGGAAAGCATCCCCGATACATCGCTAACAATGCTATCCATTTTTGCATGCTTGAAGTAAAAATTAACAAGGGTACACTGGACCCCAAGACCAATAAATCCTTTCATAGAACTTGGGACCTATAGGCAATTTTTTATGCTCCGAGAGTGTTTATGGTATTTTGAGAGGTTCCAGGATCATTTTGGGCTATTTACTCTTGTTTTTTGATCTTGGATGCTCAAAGTTTACTTAGAGTAAAGAAATTGGTCATCATCGGTATAAATGAACCAAAATTGATAAAAACATGTTTAAATGCCTTATTGTATTTCCATTTTCCTCCAAGGTTGAGGAAAATCCACAAGGGTCACATCCAGGGGGGAAAATCATGATTTAAGAAGTTCTTTGTATTAAGCTAAAAAGGGAGCTCGCGTATTCAACACATGATTGAGATCTCACCTAATGGTATAGCTCGTTGATTGAGCCCACAAGAAAACTCATGGTTAAAAACAAAGCCAAATTTGGGAAAGCTCATTTAGAGCTTAGGCAATGAATGGAAACGTCATACAAGTCATGCATGAGTTCAGTGAGGAAGAACATTAGGATTTCCATGCATGAGTGTGAAGCTCCATACGACTAGGACATAGTGTAGGAAATTTCATTACCATGTGGGGGAACCAACTTGCATTTGGGAAAGAAATTTAAAGATCATGGGGACTCGTTGCTCGTAGGAGAATGTAAGTACAAGAGTGAGTTAGGCTCATCAAACTCAGCTTGTCATGGAATGACATGTGATTGGAGGCCTCATTGAAGCTCGCCATGTCATGGAAACATTTTTCCCAAGCTCTGAGTTAATGAGTAGCTTGAGGATTCAAGTTTGAGGCTAATCAGATGAGCCACAATGGCCGTATTAGGTTTTCTTTCAGAAAATTAATGTTCAAGGCTATAAGAGGGCTCAACACCATCAAGCTAGGTGGGAAACATTATGAGAAATGAAAATTATTAGTTCAGAGAATAAGAATGGATTAGGACAGGATGTTCATAAAATGGAGCAAGATTGGTTGAGCGATTTAGAGCTCACAGCTTGAGGAGGTAGTTCATCGGGGTAAATTCAAGCACAAGTCTACATAATTCAGACGTGGAGGAAATGACATGGCTCGTAGATCCGAGCTAAGTAGGATTAGGTACAAAGATGATGGATATCCCAAGGAAAGAATGGAAAGTGGTGAGTCGAGCTCTCACTCTAAACATGAAGCATCGAGCGAGCTATTAGAATCACTTAGTCATTGGAAAAGAGACATCAAAAGGCTCAGAAATAATCAATTATGTTGCTCAAGATTGCGATTAGGAATTAAAATGTCTTGCTATGCAAAAAAATTAGGGCTAAGAATTGGAAATGACTCACAAGTTATACTTACAATGAGCTAACACAAGATGGAAAACTCAGAGATCCCCTTTCATGCAACAAAGACAAAGGGCAAGTTGGCTAGGAAGCAGCATGAGTGATTCAATCATTACAAAGCATCATTTGGAGGTAACTCATCCATGATACATTGGGAGCTCGATAATATGTTTAGGATAATGCAAGGTAGCGACAACACCGGCCCAATGCACCATGGTATTTTTGCATACCGGTGAGAGAAGCTAGATGCATGGTATTAGATCACAGTTTAGCTCATCACTTAGAATGATGGGTCGATTTATAGTAGAGATAGCCAACTCATTCCAAATGACTCGGTGAAATAAGAGAAATGTTCTCTAAATAATCAATGTAGATAAAGCTTGAATGAATCAATTTGAGATATAGATTGAGTTTGTTTAAGGAACATGGTCATTTGAAATATCACAAGGACCGAAACAGTGAGGCATGATGAAGTTAATAAATACGTAGAGGATTTCTTGCATCTAAAAACCAACAAATGGCCAGACCCATTGGAGATCGAGAGTATTCAGGCCGAGATAGCATAGGATAATCGATCTCATTTTGGTGGGCTTGAAAAACAAATACAGAGAAAATTTTAACGGTTCAGAAGAAGATAAAAAGAGCTAGCTCGAGCTACATTCTCTTTTAGAATTATCTTTCGGAGACATTTTTCAAAGTTAGCCATTTCAGGAATTTGGATCTTTTGGGATCAAAAACATCAAACGATTTGGATAGTTCCGAGTTCCCGAAACTTTAAAACTTAGAAATTTGGAGTTTTAGTTTTTTTGGGAGTCAGAAGTTCTAAAATTTTTGGAATCATTGTGAGTGTGAACTCAGGTCACCTGAGTCATCCCCAATTTGCAAGAAGAGTCACAGATTTCACCGAGAGTGGTGTAATTATTTTCATCAAGCACATGTCAAGTTTAAGTGGTAATCTTGTCGTAATTTGGAGTCTCTTTGAATGCAGTTTAGTTAAAATATTTTTCGGTATGTATTGAACATGTGCCCATGAAAAGAGGTGGCTAATGCAAATATAAAGGCTTGATAAGTGGTGGATTGGTATGCTCCATGTAGCTTAGATAGTATTAAAAGGGAGTCAAATTTTTCATCCGATATAAAGCATGGTGAAGCCAAGCCATTGGCCAAGGAGACGGGAAAAATTGCTAGCTCGGCATCATGGGTGGTGAAGTGTCGCGAAGAAAGAAGTCAACCTGGGAATCTATTAATGCATGAGCCACTTTTAGATAAGATATCCCGAGTTGGGCAAGTCATTTTTCTATTTAACTCAGTGACATGTGAAGAGGATGAAGCGGTCAACGAATTCATCTGATGGAGGGACACGATGTGTGTCAAAGCACTAACTCAATGTGAGACGCATCACGCCATTTTTGTTTCAACATAAATGTGGGGGTCGGTGGAATACATAGAAGAATTTTGATGTAAGGTAGTTAACCAAATAAATACGATGCCACAACTACAATGTAAAATCAGTGACTATTTAAAGTGGAGATATCATTTCAGAGAGCTCGGTGGATAATAGTATGATGCGTAGGTTCGACAATATAATTGTCAAAGAAAGTGGATGACTCGCTAGTGATTCATTGACCGAGTTGGTTACCATTACAAGCCAAGATTACTTCCAAATGTAAATCTTGGTGCCACTATGAACCATTTCGAATTCTCAAAAAATTATTAAAATATTATTTTTATTAAATGGAGGAATAAATTTAACATTTGAAATTATGCAAGCATCTTTCAGAGGGATGAGTACAATGACCAGGGGCTTGAAAAAGTCACTTTGACTCAGGAAGACATAACTTCCTCCTCGGTTGCCTGTCTTTCAAAAAATTACAGTCGATGGAATTGAGAGAACGAGAGACATGCAATGGAATTACTACAAGATGAATTTTTGGAATTTTTTCTTACCAAAATTTCAGGTTTTCCTTGTTCCATGAATATTTCCTAGAAAGGGGGAGTTGCAATTAATGAGGAAAACATGGCCAACAATAGTGATTAATTATTTACTACATTCTGGCCTAGATTCTAGGGTTTCTCCTTCTTCCTCTCACCACTTGGAAAGTGCTATAAAATATAAATGGGTGCTTATTCCAAAAAGAGTTAGACATTCTTCCAAGCTTCCCCTCTCTTCAAGAGATGAGATGTTGTGAATTTGCAAGCTCTCAAGCCTTTCTTCTAAAATTGTAATTGCATATTGTGCCTTTTCCCCACTATAATGATGCACTGTGCAAGTGTTTTAAGTAATGAGAATTATGTTTATTGATATATTATATTTCCTTACATGATTTCATTACTTATAATTTCCTATCTCATGTTTACAGGTGAATTGTGCAACCAATTTTTCTTTTGCAATTTTAGGAGGTCATTGTGCTTATCAAGGAGTTAAGTATTGTATGAAAATTGGGTTTGTAATGCATGTTCATTATTCCTCATGATCATATCTCTTCATTGGAAAGCTAGAATTTTGTCTAGGAAAACGCTTTATTGGGGCATCACCACTTCTAATTTATGGTTTTATTTCTTACAAATCTCTCTCCCTAATCCCTTGAAACATTAGCATAAGTCTAGTTAGCCATTTTTCTTGCATTAGGAGTAGTATAGTGCTTAGCTTAGGAAGATGAAGTTGGAATTCACCGGAGATTCACCTCAAGCCCAAGTCCCACAACTTGATATGTGATCCCATATTACCCAATCATACCGAATGTCATGTTCACATTCTTCTCATTCGATGGGTGTAGTGATTTGTCGATAATATTTTTTGGCACACCTGGTGGTACAGAGTCACATTTTTCATAGGTGTGTTTATTGTGTTAACTTTATTTCATTAATTTATTGTGTTCTTAGGGAAATAACAGCCTTAGGAGGTATACCCAAGCACAACCAACGACTCAATTGGTCTAAGTAACCCACTCTCTGAGTTGCAGACTTTTGTTTTTACCCATTTCCATCTAGTTTTCTTCCACACCTTTCCATTTTTATTCCATTCATGAAGTTATGAAATCATGGTTTCATTTCAAAAATTGGTATCCCACTTGCACCAACAGAAGTACTTTCCATATTCAAGATATTTTAACCTGCCTCCACCTCCATCTTATGATGAAAATTAGAAGCATCCATATCTCTATGAGAAGAGCCATGGAAAGTGTTGTTTTTCACTTACCTATGTAGTTTTCCAAGAGCAAGAACTTGCAGATGATGGAGGATATCCTATAGATGAAGATGTAAAGTTGTAACTTAAGATGCAGAAACTGGAGGCATGAATGGTACAATCTAGAGCCACATCTCAAGTGAAGGCATACAAGATTAGCTTCAAGGTAGCTTTTCCATGGGTTGGCCCTATCCCATTTTTTACAGCCTATAGGAAAATATTGGTTTCATGACTGAATTACTACCTCAACTTGAAGGTTGGATCGAAGAGATAGAGGCTTATGATTTCAATGAAAGGAAGACTTGTCAATGGGTAATTCCTACACTACCACCTCAGAGTTCTCTGTCCATTTCTTAATCAATGTCATTTCAGTCTAAACCTCAAATGTCAAAATTTTCACCAACTGTCCATGTTGATAGTTTTGTTCCTTCATCTTCAATATTTCCATCCCGTCATAAATCTTTTATTCCTCATTCTTCTAAAGTTCCTTCTTTTTCCTGCAAGGGCCAACAAGACAAGAGGTTGTACCTCTTAAATGACCTCAAATAGTGATGTAAGTCATTAAATCCCAATGTACCCCTCCTCTTCTAGTTCAAAACCTATTTTGGGAATAACATGATTATACTGAAGATGAATAAGAGGATGTTAATGAGCTTAATAAGGAAAATATGGAAAAAAATATGGAGTGGGTTGCAGGACTCAACATCAAGAAAATTTCACTCTTAAAAGAACCTATTTCAGAAGTTAAAGCTCAAGAACAGGTGGTAAAAACTAGTTTTTTGGAAAAAATAAAACAAACATGAGTAATTGATGACCGAAAATCAACCTATTCAAAATACAACATCCATAATGGTTTCATATCATCAGATGAGGTTGGATCACCATAAGTGGTAAAGAGTTAGTCCCAAATCTTCTAGGAGAAGAGTATGTGAAATTTGAAGAATGAAGACTCTCAAGTGTACCAGGTGATTCTAATGAGTGAAATGATCCTCATTACATAGCTTTTTAAGAGCTTGCTATTATTTTAGAGGGTTTTGTGAGTCCACCAAAAGAATTACCAAGAATTTTACCACAAAGGAAATCAAGGTGGATTTAAGGGTTTTGAAAACACAAAAAGAAACACAAGACATTTCAAATCCTTCTCCTTCTTCTTTCTATGAATTTTATCTTTCGAATTTCATGTTTGAGAATGAAAAATGTCAATATGAACAAGTTTCTAGTTCAGAGGACACCATGATTGAAGAAGAATCCTAGACATAACTAGAAAATGAAGAAGCATATTATCTATCAGATTTTGAGGAGTATTTGGATGGATAGGATCCTATGGAACTTCATCATTTTTTTTTTCCATTACCTCTTTCCCAACACACAAGGCATGTTTTTTTGAAGGAAGACATGGGAGAAGTTAGGATAGATTCAAAATATTTTAACAGAGATTATATCATATAAAGCTTCATGTTTTAAGTTGACGAACCTGAATTAGTAAATGAACCGGTAATGGTGGAAGAAGGGAAAAAATATCTTACTGTTTTAAGTTAGTTCCTTTCTATTTAACTCGGTAACGTGTCAAGAGGATGAGGTAGTCAACCAAGTCATTTGATAGAGGGTGACGATGTGTGTCAAAGCACTAACTCAATTTAAGACACATCAAGCCATTTTATTTTCAACGTAAACGTGGGGGTCGGTGGAATACGTAGAAGAAGCTTGATGCATGGTGGTTAACCAAATAAATACGATACCATCACTACAATGTAAAATCAAGGACTATTTAAAGTGGAGAGCTCATTTCAGAGAGCTCGATGGATACTAATATGAAACGGCGGTTTGAGAATTGACTCACTAGCGATTCATTGACCAAGTTGGTTACCATTACAATCCAAGATTCCTTCCAAATGAAAATCTCCTTCCCACTATGAACCATTTAGACTTCTCAAAAAATTATTAAAATATTATTTTTATTAAATGGAGGAATAAATTCAACATTTTAATTTATACAATCATCTTTCAGAGGGCTAAGTATAGTTCTCAAGTACTCGAAAAAGTGACTTTCACTCAGGAAGGCATAGCTTCCTCCGTGGTTTCCCGCTTTTCACAAAATTAAAGTTATTGGAATTGAAGAATGAGAGCTATGTAATGGAATTACTAGAGGATGAATTTTTGGAATTTTTTCTTTCTAAAATTTATGGTTTTCATCATTCCATGAATATTACCTAGAAAGGGGGAGTTGCAAATAATGAGGAAAACATGGCTAACAACAGTGATTAATAATTTCCTACATCATGACCTAGATTCTAGGGTTTCTCCTTCTTCCTCTCACCACTCAGCAATGTTTCTAAAATGTAAAGAGGTGATTATTCCAAAAATAGTTAGACATTCTTACAATCTTCCCCTCTCTTCACAAGCTGAGCTATTGTAAATTTGCAAGCTCTCAAGCCTTTCTTCTAAAATTTTAATTACAGCTTATGCCTATTCCCTGTTGTAATGATGCATTGTGCAAGTGTTTAAAGTAATGAGAATTATGCTTTGTGATCAATTGTATGTCCTTATATGATTTTTTTTCTTCTATTTTCCTCACTCTTGTTTTCAGGTGAATTGTGTAACCAATGTTTCTTTTACAAGTTTACAAGGTCATTGTGCTTATCAAGGAGTGAAGTACTATATGAAAATTGGGTTTGTAATGCATGTTAATTCTTCCTCATGATCATCTCTCTTCATTAGCAAGATGGAATTTTTTCTATAAAAACCCTTTCTTGGTGCATCACCACTTTGAATTTATGGTTTATTTCTTGCAAATTTCTCTCCCTAATCCCTTGAAATGTTAGTATAAGTCTAGTTAGCCATTTTTCTTTCATTAGGAGTAGTGTAGTGCTTAGTTTAGGAAGAGGAATTTTTCCTTCTTCGGAGGTTTACCTCGATCCCAAGTCCCACAACTTAAGAGGTGATCCCATGTTACCCAATCACACTGAACGTCATGTTCACATTCTATCCATTCAGGGGGTATAGTGATTTGGCAATAACATAATGCAACAAGCTCCAAAAAATTGTAAATAATGAGTATCATTACACTCAATTGAAACCTCTTACTCACTTGTAATCTCTTCTTCCTCCATATGAATACCAAATCGATCTTAATTTATGATATCTTCCTCTATTTTCTTCTTGTGTATTTCCTCCTCAAACTCCTCAAACAAGAATTTTGAAAGATCAAAAACATCCTCCTTTGTAAATTTCTCAATGAAAATAGTAAGAGGTTCTTCAAAAGTTTGGGTAATTTCTTAAATTATGTTATCATAATAATTCCATTCCTCAACACATATATCATGATTATATATGATGGAACTCACCTTAAATAATTTTTATGCATTTTCAATGGAGTGATTGATAGCTTCTTAATGATGAACCTCCTTATATTTAAACCCTTGGCTCTAGTTCTTGAAACTTTGAATCTATTATGTTCTACTTAGCTCTTCATAAGGCTTCCCGGCCAAGTTTTTATGATCATGAAGTTCATCCGAATATGGATTTGGATATATGAAAGGATGGGAGTATTGAAATTTTGTCTTATTTTGTAGGGGTGTGAGTCATAGATGAGGCACAATATCTTCTTTTGGAGGATGAGTGCAATGAGGAGATTTACAAAAGCTAAGGATCTGTAATATTTCACGATATATTGCATTTTAGAAATAAGGAATGGGAGGGTGATATGATGGTAGTGAGGTATTTTTTCCATTAACAAAGTTCCCTACAACTAGATTGGTGAGCCTACATTAACACAATCCACTCAAATATTTGAGGATATAACTCAGTCATAAAATCTAGCTTCTGATGAGGGCCAAACCATTTTGACATATGATCAACCCATGGAAAGGGCACCCTAAAAATAATTTTCATCACCTTAAGCATGAGACTCTCCCTCAATTGTATCATTTATGCCTCTATCCTCTAAACATGTATCTTGAAATCATCTTCAACCATTAAATTACCTCCATAATGAACATTATCCTATTCTTTAGCAACATTTTGGTTAAATGGATAACCATATGGATTAGTGGGATTCGGGTCATATGTATATTTATTGTGATTTGGAAAATAAAAATGAAATGGGTGGGGGTTCTAGAAACATGGTGGTGGAGGGGAATATAATTTGTCTTGAAAATGATGATTCCCATAAGGGAAAGAAGTCATGCTTATAAAACTTATACATGGAAAAATGGAAGATATGGAGATGGAAATGGTCTTCAATGAGAGACCTAGGTTTGTTGGACCAATGGAGTCACAATATGTGTTCATAAAACACCTTCAAATGTTGTATATTACCAATAACACATAAAAAATATTATATGAATTTGTAAGCACTTTAATCTTGGTCCCAAGGGGCATGCCAAAAATTGTTGTAGCTCAAAATTGTATCCTTGTCTTGATCATGGAATATTCAGAATTTTGGAACAACATGGGATGATATCCAAAATATGGGACTTGCATGGGTGGGATCAACCTCTATATAATGTCAACTTCCTCTTGTTCCTCTTAATAACACTACTTATACTCCTAAAATAATGTTAAGAATTGAATTTTATTTGAAAAGGGAGGAGGAAATGCATGAAAAGAAACTACACTAAAAAGAAAAATGATGGTGGTGCACCAAATAAGATGATCACTATCTCTTGAAGTCTCAGATAAGAAATAATATCCAATGCAAGGTTAGAGGAGCAGATTATTTTCACTTTCCAAATCTACAACTAAATCAAATCACAACCTTATATAGTTGACACAAATGAAATGAAACTCTACAAAATATAGTTGATACATATCACAAATGGAACAATAGAAGGCAAGAAGAAAAAAATGTGACACAAGGTGTGGATTAAAGCCCCCATTAACATCATATTATTATTTTAAGTATGCACATATTTCTACAATCAATGGAGGGTAAGGTGCATCACAAAGGAAATCATGCCAGGTTCTACAAATCTTATGGTTATATCAAGATATTGACATAATAATGTTACCAAAACAAGAGAGGATGGTTTATATGAAGAAATATTACCTTTTATAGAAGGTAGGAGAGCAGAGGGCATCAAAAGATGCTGGAGAGATGTTTGATCCACTAAACCTTTCTAAAACCCTCTAAAATAACTCCAACAAGTAACCTTTATGCCTCATGATGGTTCATGCCTTTGGATCTACCTTTTCTTACAAGAAAACATGATAAGTAATGTGTAACATGAATAATATAAGTGTGTAATAGAAACAATTGAGTAGCGGTGATGCAAATATTTTTTTATGTTTGTATATATGTGATTTTTTTATATTTTTATAATATTTGATGTTTAGGCCCCATGAGGGCATGGACGAAAACCAATTCTATGAGGATAAGGAAGGGTGATCCATGAAAACCACTGAGGGGGAAATATATATATTTTTAGTACATTTTTATGAATAGAGACTATGTAACTAAAGAGGAGAAGCAAGGTTTCCCTTAGTGTATGAGTGTAAAGTGTGGTTTTGGTGTGTAGCCACTCCCTCAATAGTCAAGTTGAACATAAAAACATAGGGTTTCATCAGTAAACAAGGGGAATCAGATTCCCCCTAATGTGTGAGTAGCATATGAATTATCCAATAAGAAAATCTTGAGGAGGTGGAGAATATTTTGAGAGAGATGGAGGATTGAGCCTGATTTATTCAAAAGAATGTGACTCAAGTGCATATTCCATAGAAAATTTGGGAGGAAATAAATATGGACTAGATCCACAGGATTCCATGTGTGACTTAGATTATTAGTGAATAGGAGTATGAGGAGAAAACCCTATAGCGAGAAAAGGATGAACCATGTATGAATTAAGTATTGGTGTATCATCACAAGGAATGTGAGGATAGAATAAATATGTAAGAGACTCAATGTAATGAGGGTATCCTATAGAAACCTAAGGAAGATAGAGAGACACACAACTAACCATAAGTATAAGAGGTGATACAGAAGCATTAGTAGAAATAAAAACATAACAAGGTGTACACAAAGTATCATATGTAAAATTATCATGAGTGACACCATGTATATAGGCAATGGCCAACATAACACAGAGAGGTGTATCAATTGTATTAGAGGTAAGTGTATGAAATTTATTTTCTAAGTCACCTACAATATGCATTAGAGAAAGGATCTCCTATGGAAGAATAGAATAGGTAGTCAAAGGCTTCTTAAGTGGTTATATATTTTCATTATATGTAGCCATGGGGACATTATTGGGTTAGAAATGGATCCTTAGTTCAGTTAGTGGATAATTTCCATTGGCGCTAAGAGGACTATGAGAAGATCTAGAATGAATGGAATATTGAAAACCCTTATCAATAAATTCCTTAGAATGGGAAGAAAAATAATAAATACAAGCATCATTATGTTCACCATTATGTAAAATATCATTTTGAAAAACAAGAGCAGAAATAAATTTTTCATTTGTAACAAAATTTTGTTCAAAAGAAGCTAAGACATCATGTTGCAAATAAAAACAAGAAACAATGACATCATTTTCAATAATGTTTTGTGTATGAGTATATATAATATTAGTTAGAGGAAGAAGAGAAGGAACACAAGTATCATTTGTAACCAAATGTTGCGGGAAAGGATTTGAAAGGAAGATTGGGTATCGTATTATAAATTATGTGCATCAAGGAGGTCTTATATAGTATTCCAATTTCAAACATGAGTAGTTATTTGATCATAAATTTGTAGACTAGTAGGTGCTAAGATGAGGAGTGTAGCATGTAACCAAGATATCCTGAGGAGAATATTGTAAGAAGGGTTATCGGAGAGTACATAATATGTAGTATAAAAGGTTTTTGATACAATAGTAATTGGAAGAGTGATAGAACCTATGAATTTTTTAGGGATATTATTATATCTATGAATACAAAAATTAGAAGTAGAAAATTCTGCAATAGAGGCACCAAATGCATGAATGAAAGAGATGACACAAATATTCAAGTTTGATCCGTTATCAATAAAAACATATTTAACCAAATCCTTGTAGACAATAAATTTGACATACAAAGGGATCTCAATGTCAAAAATGGGATGAATTGGGGCCATATAGATACCCAAAAAGAGAATAATATAAGACAATGCATATTACAAACAACTTGGGGTTAAAACTCAAAAATTTATGTTGAGAAAAAAGATATTGTGGTCAAATGAATAAAATGACCATATATCCATTTAGTTTTACAAAAAAAAAAAAGATATTTTTTAATATGATAATTTGAAATAAAAACCTCCAGGGGTTTTTTCCAAAAGTGTATATTTTTTTATTATTCCCTGATTACTAAAATTAGTATTTTTGAATTTTTGAAAAGTGTGCTAAATTTTAGGGAAAACAATAAGAGGTTTTAGTTAAATACGTAAAAATTAAAAATAAACTCAAAGGAATGTGAAAATAGATTAGTTATGCTTGAGATATGAAACAAAAGGTGATTTGGTAATTAGGAGCCCTAGAAATTGACATAAAGAGGAAGTCTGGCCATGAGACCTTCGAGATAAATTTGAAATCAGTTTGAGATCAAGCCTAAGGATGAAATCATAATGGAGTCTGAATAAAACCCTTAGAGAAATATTATATTATGAAACCAAGTAAGAAGAAGAATCCCTAGGGAAACTAGGGTTTTATCAAAAGTTAGGTTCACCAAATGATTTAACCTAAATGGTTGATTCTTTAGGGGTAATAAACGATGGTAGATCATCTTAGTCAATTAGTTTCCAAATATAATTGTATCAATAATAAGAATAATATTTTAACAAAGAAAAATAATGGTAGACAATATAAAAAAGCACTAATAATGAGAGAGAGATAAGAGCACTTAGTTGATATCCTGAACTGTATGTTGATTTTGGCTGACCTGATGATTGAAATAGGATGGAAATGATATGATAGAGCTTCTCCAATAAAATTGTGTCCTAAACAGCTACATGACCAAAGTTTATGGTATAAGAAAAATTATACCCTCACTATGGCCCTTTCTATACGCCCTTATCCCTCTGCACTATTAGGTCCTAAACTTTGGGCCTTTCATGTTATGCAATGCTTGTTATACAATTGATTGAATCTTCAAAACCCTAGATGATGGAGTCCTATAAAAAACATTAATTGGGTTGTAGACACCCCATTACACCACTGATGTTTCCACTACTTTGAATATTGATCAAACCACATTTTGTTCTCACCTAACATGTGATATCTAGAATGTATGCAACTATATTGATAATTATGACCTTACAATAATGTGATTTTACTTGACCTTTTCCCTAACTTAACATGAGATGATGTGGCCATTTTTGCTTACAAGTTGGAGTGGGTGACTTCCCTAGAATGAGTATACTTAGTATATGAGGCTCGAGAGATTCTTGGAAAACTTTACTTGTTATTTCTCTTAGTTCTTTCTCATTGGAATGCTATAAATCAAGTAGATAGAATGCCACTCTCCTCATGAAAGATTAAAATCTTTCTTATATGTGTTTTGGATATGGAAAACTTAAATAAGGATTACTAGAAGTATACTAAAGGAATTTAAATTATTAAAATTATTGTTGGAGGGAAAGGGACCAAAGAGACCTAGTTGTCCCATAGCGTATGGGAGTTCTGGCCCTTTCTGGACACTATCATCCTAGATGCATGTGTGAACTTAATATAAAAGTTAAATTTGTAATATGTGAGGTTGTAGCCTAGTTTGATGGATTAATATAATCAGTATGTGAATAAATACATTGTGTGTGCAAGAAATAATGAGTTATAAATAGTTAGGGATAACATACTTGGTCAAATTGAGCAAGTGTGGGATAGTGAAAGGGTGTTGTACAATTTGTGTTGTTGTAAGACATGAATTACTAAAATGAGTTTCTACAACTCTATGTTGCAAGTTTCATTGTAGAGCATGCTAACACAGATATATATGGAAAATAAAAAATTTAAGCAAATATAAAGTGTGTTTGTTGAATCCTAGTCAGTTTCATTGATGTTTTCATTGATGTTAAGTGACATTGATGAAAAAAGAGAGAAAGTACAGGTTGAATGGTGAAGTTAGATGATTAGTGATGGTTGCAGCTATAGAGAGAGTTTAGGTTTATCTAGTTTCATGAAGTGTTAAGGAAATGACAGGTAATCTCTCAATTATAAAGTTCATGGTTATAAGAAAGCAAGGAGTGTGATGAATCATACAGTGTCAATCATATGTGAAACAAGTGTAAACTAGTCCCCAATAAGTCTCCAAGGTGTATGAGGTTCCAAGTGGAGTACATGGTTTAATAAGTACAGTGTGTGATGAACTATTCCCAAGGTGTTCAACCAAGGTTAAACCTATTGAAAATGATTAAAAGGTATTTTAGAGGTGTATAATAGGATTTGGTTTGTCTATTATGCATTCAAAATGATTCAAGATGGTTCAAGGGAAATTCAGGGTCTTTGCATGCATGAACAATGAGATAGGGGTTCACAGAATTTCACTGAAGAAGATTTAAAGAGGTTGGTACACTTAGTAAAATTGAATTAAAGGGATCAAACTCATTTTTTTATGTTCTAAGTACTCACAAAAATATGTTGATGAAAAGAAAAAAAATTGGACTTAGGAAAATTTGTAAAATACTGGGTATAATAGGTTTTTAGTGTAATGTGGGTATAATGGATGATGATGAAACATGTTACCTAGGAACAAGTGCTCCCTGTAGATAAGTTAGGTCTTCATAACAAAGATATAATGTATTGTGGGTTTGGGATAGTTTTTTAGACACTTAGGGTTCCACCGCTATAAGGTCCTTGAGTTCCATGGTTTCTCGCAACTTAGTTTGACCCGTAAGTCAAGGGCTAGCGTATTGCGGGTAAGGAGGTAAAATCATGAATAGATGATGTGGGCGGAACATGTAATCCAAGAACATGTGTTCCCCACATTGTTCTTGGGGCCACAAAACAAAGGGGTTAAGTTTTTTATGGTTAAAGCGCACATATCATGCCCAAACAACCGAAACAGTATAAGTTCCTCATGGGAATTTGTTCTCTACAAGCCTCTCAAATCCTAAATACAAAGGGATAGAGAAGTCAGTGTAGTACAAGAGTTTGATGAGTCAGTAAAACAAGATGCAGGTGTTACCTGTTCCATGAGAACCTAAGTTCTTTGCATGAGACTGAGACCTAAAATACAAAAGAGAAGGAATATATTGTAGACAAAGCGGGTGTTTTAGAAACATGAGACCTAGATGGACCATGTTATTTTGTACCATGTGTTCCCCAATAATCCAATTTAATCAATTTACATTTTTTACTGGTAATGAATTTTTGGAACTTAGTGCTCCACAAACCCCCTAGACCCAATTTAAAATATCTCGATCTCCAGGTGTCAGAATTAGAATTTTTTGGACTCATTGGAAACTTAATTCAATTCTCTATGCCTTGGAATAATAAAAGTAAGGATTTGAAGTTAAATATAGAATATGGAATAATAAAAATAAGGATTTGAAGTTAAATATAGAATATATAACTGAATTACAGGTGGTACTCTTTTATAAGGCAATTTTCAATGTTCTTTTGATTTTTCCAATGCATGCAAACAAGATGAAGTGCATGGCATGCCAAGAGAAAAAGATGGAGATATATCCTTTCTTATAAAAATAAAAATCTCAAGAATAATATTGTTCTAAAAAATATATAAAGAGAGTATTCAAGATAAGAGAGAAAGAGAAGACATAGTTATCAAATGAATATGTGTTAATCAAAAGAGAGGAGAGCAATGTTTTATAGAAGACTGTGCTACAAACTGAACACCTTCTGATTGAAAGATAGATCTATGATAGAGTTGTAGAGAGTAGAATGTGCTAAAGAATTTTGTGATATGTAATGAAAATATATTTCTAAATGAGAGTAGACTCATTCATTGAAGAAGACAGATATAAATTAGAAATCCAGTGATGAAAATGAGAGCAACGGTCCAACTGAGAAGAGGGTTAATGCAAAGAAAAAGGAAGGAACATAACCATTAATCAGAAAATCAGTCAATGAATGTCTAAGGGGGGAGACAAAAAAATGGTAAAGATAATATTGAATATCTATACCTAAAGAGTGAGTGAAAAATGCAATAGGAAGTTGATCATAATCCGTTGTATATGCAACATAGAATCTAGATGATCAAATTTTGTGTATAATATCTATCTAAATTTTTGCTTAGATCACAGGGGGTTACACCCTCCTTGTAATTAGTGGCTTACAAAATATCAGTGGAGGTTGATTAAATTATAGGGGGTTGAAGCCTTGTTGTAATTTTTGTCTTACTAAAGGTCACAGTGGTTTATGGAATAAATTTGGGAGTTGTGGCTTCTAGAAAAGTTGTAGCTTGTTGAAGACCGAGTGGTGGCTTGGTTAAATTATACAAGTTGTAGCTCCAGATTGAGTTGTAACTTAATTGTGAAATCATTGTAACTTTGATGGAAAATTTTCTATGTTAATGCATTGGTTTTAGTGAGTTTTTGTCTCAAAAGTTTTTACCACATTATATCTAGTCTCCTTATGTGTGTATGTGTATTTTATTCTCTCTCTATCTCTCATGGTTAATTGTACATGCTTATGATAATCAATATAGTATAACATTAACATATTAAAGAAGTGTAAATTGATTTTGAATTTTTTTATATGCTTTGATTCACCACCCTCATCTCAGTTCCTGACATTCCTGACAATTCGTATAAGAGTGTTGGTTCTCCTATGTGAAGCCTAACAGCTTGGAGGTGATCCTAAAGACATAAGCATGGCGAGATCAACTCACATAGAAAAGAAGATGCATTAGGATGAAGCTTACAAAGAGAGGTTGTTAATGGAAATATAAATTTCTAGTATATCTAAGTGTGATTCAAATGATGAGGAAGCATAGGTAAATCTAGAATCTGAATTGGAGTGTGCACTTGATGAATTAGACAAGTCAAGGGAAAAAAAAGAAATTGAAAGTCTGCATCATGACTTATGAAAAGCACATCACCCTTTTTTAAAAAAATTGAATAAGTAAGATCAAGAGGATTCTCAAGAATATAAAAAAAATGACTCCCAATTAGAAAAGGTTCTATACTCTCTAAAACTCAAGGAAGAAGAGCTTACCAAGTTGAGAACATTGTTGATGGAATAGGAAATTCAAATTAGACACTATGAAGAGGTTTTGTCTCAAAAGTAGAAATAACATGAGAAATAGTTAGAGAATATTGAAGAACAATTTAATGTAATCTCTGAGGCTCTTAGGGAAAAAAATTAAGGTTGTGATAAACTCGTCTCAACCATGAAGATACTTCAAGAGGAATTGAAACAGGAAAAGAAAGAAATTGGGAAGAACATCAAAGATAAAGAGAATTTCTACCAAAAGCTTGAAGATGAATCAAAGACCCTAAAAATATAGTTTGAAAAAGTTACTAACCATCTTGATAGCTTTCAAATAAAATTAAGACACTCTAGTGAATTGGATCATGATTCATGTCAAGTTGATATTCAAATCAAGGGTAAAGAATGTGAAAAATTAAGTGCATATCTGAATACTCTTAGAAAGGAAATGGAACAAGAAGGACAAAGGGAATTGAAGGGGGAATCAAGCCATGGTTGTTTTCAAATATGTTCAAAGACCAAGGAGGATGATGAGACTTGTCCCAACATTCTATAGACACCAAATATGGGTCACACTCCCCTTGGTCCCCTTCAATTAATTAACATAACACATTTAACTAATCATGACCCCTTCATCCCATATTAATATGAATCCTCACATTATTAATTAAATTCATTATTTAAATTAATTTAATATCATCCTCACAACTCCACCTCATCATGACACCTCATCCTGGACCCATTCCAGGGGCATTTAGCTCACAGTGACCAAGTCATTACTCTCAGCACTGAGTCATCACTCCTAGTGTTGATTCACTACTTGACCTACCTAACTAAGAATTCTTCCTAAAATTAACTAGACTTCTAATATCTTCATGTATTCTCTCATGAGAACTCTACTTCCCTAAGTGGACCCAATAAGGAAAACACACCAAATCTGGGAAGATCTACCTTATTTTGGTAAATAAGACTATTTCACCCTAACTAGCACCGGTTTATCCTCTACTGACGTCAGTCACCTAAACTTCCATCAGTTCCTTTATATACAATTTTACAACCCTTTACCTAGGTTGGTCATTCATTGATTGGATCCTGATTGCACTCAAGCAATAATCTTCAATCCCACCTACATCCACATGATGAACACACACAACCACATTGCAAGACAAGCAGTCAGTTCTCCTTTCAAGGTGTGGGAATACTCACGGGAGCACACATGTTGTGATGTCATTGCACTGGACCTAAGCATCTCTTCTTCGATCAACCACCAACTGCCTCCACTCATAGGATCTGTAACATACTAAGTAAGTATTGTGATTTTATCATTTGTGCTTATTCAAGTATAGATCTTTCATTTCTTTATGTATTTCATTCTTTCCAATACCCGTATATAACATTCTTCCCACGAACCCATGATTCAACCATCCCAAGCCTTTATGCCCTTTCCTACCTCCTTTTCAGCATACCTAAGTCTTCTTAACAATATCATGACCTTATCAACACCACCTTCACTCTCTATGTAATCACAGAGAGGTCCAAATACCTATTTTTTAACATTTAAACCAAATATCCCCTACTGACATTGGTTAGCCAACCAGTTTCATTCTATCTCCTATACTAGCATCAGTCAACCAACCGATACCAGTCTCTGAGACTTGAGATTTTACTTATAACAATGAGTTAACAACCTCCCCAAAACAGCTCAAAACCTTTCCTAATTTCACCCAGGCCTCACCTGCAGCCTCTACTATACCTAAACACCCAAACCAACCCATTAATCATCTGAATTTAATTCTAACCATTACCTATTGAGTTAAATTCACTTGTTATATGTTAATAGGAGATACCTAAATCCTATCAACTACAATAGGAACTATTATTTCTTACATTAAATTGTATTAAATAGAGGATTGACAACCATTTGAGGAAGCATCACGCTTCTCAGATCTAGCCTTGCTATGAATTCCTCTGACTCTTGTTATTTAATACTATTTGGTGGTCTTCTTATGTTTCTTATATAGGTTGTTCCTCCTAGCCAAAGGGAAGCTCACACAATCATCTTGGATCAAAAGTCTATAGCACATGAAATGCCTTTTACTGTCCACATAACACAGGTAATCCTCCTATGCCCATTCCCCACTTATCTATTTTATCACATTTAATTTTGAGGTTAAACATTTTGGCATGCCTGGTGGGACCCATCTGGGGTTATTTGCATTTTTCATGCCTAGGGAAAAATCTTGTGTGTCTATTTTCATTCGAAACAAGTTCACATGAAGCTTCTTCTCTAGATATATTATTTGATTCTAATTGTCTCAGTGAAACTTGTTTTTCAAGATTAAAAATAACTCTTGTTTCTTTTCTTGCATTGCATTTAGTTAAATTCATGCCCTTAACCTCTTCCTAATTTTTTCTCATCAAATATAATATGTGGATTTGGGTTTTAAAACTTGTGCACTTGAATTTTGTATTTTTTTGAATTATAGCTCATCTAAATTATGGGTAACCTATATGATGGAAGCCATGCTTAGCTAATGTTGGACCCCTGTAATATTAACCAAGTATAAAGGCGTGTGGGCATGCAAGGTCCCAGTTATGAAAAGGTGCACAAGGTAAAATCTTGTGAAAGAAAGAGTTAAGGAATCACATATCTCACATGACGTGCAAAAGGAGGCTTGGGACTTAGTCAATTTGGGAACCCAAGGTATAACACGTCAAAAGCATGATCAGTTGCGCATAGATAAGATTCCATCCTAGCGATAGGCTAGCCTAGGAAAGAGCATGCCCCGGATGGAATCTTCTAGAAAATCATCATGAGATGGAGTGGAAAGCTCAGGCCTGGAGGAGCATGCTCACATAAAGGACAAAATTCAACACTTGGCACTGGATCTGAGGGCACTGGAAGGTGAGTTGGCTGCATAGGAGAATTATAAATACAAGTGCCTACAAAGTAAAAGAGGGTGAGAAGTACGAGGTATAGTGAGTTAGATAGTGAGTGGAGCTCTATAGAATTATTGTGAGGGGATATTTGTATTGAGGAAAGAATGCACTAAGCATAGAGTTGTAATTTTTATTTTTCTGTTAGCTTAGCTACATATGTTCAGTGATATGCATGACTGTGGTCTACTCTTTGTGACTCTCCATAATGAATCAATGAATATAATGAGGTTACCTATTATATATGGACATGGATATCAATGGTTTTAATGCACATTTCTCTCATATGAGTTCTCTTTCATTTCATGCTAGGTATGAATGCTTGTATAATAATTTTTGTCATAATGCATGTTTTGGATTCTGTTAAAGTACTCGATCTGAAGTGACTGCAAGGATCTAGAGGTCGTTCTGAGCCCTATGGTTCTTTTTTGTCTTAAACTTCCCTCCTAAAAATTATTACACTAGTCATAAATGATTCTTCCTGCTAAACTCACATAAAAGAGAGACTTGGTACCCACGCGTGCCTCTAGTGAGCACTCAGCTTCTATTGGGTGATAGGCTGGCATGCATGGGGTTCCTTCCTTTTATAATGGGGGTTAAAATGACTACATATTAGTTCCATTTCCAGGACCTCTTTTCGAAGTTATAGTGGGATATAGCATACATCATGATCTGTGTAATGAGTAATGACAGAGTGGTTGACATTGGAAAACATTGAATCATGGTTCAAAAGCAAGGAGGATGAATTTACTCAGAGATATAGCACTAGACCCGATTTTAATACACATAGATGGGTAGAAGATAACCTCTACCATGATCTATATGAGACCCTCTTCTGCTGCTTCCCAGTACAACTACATGAATGGCTTTCATCCTATACGTCTAGATCGAGTTGGCATTATGGATCACTTGTATGGACCGAAGAAGGCTACCAAAGGTTGTAGGATGTAGATCTGATGTGGACACATGTTGTAGATCATTGGTGGAGAGGAGTACTGACTAGTTACACCCTGTAATACGCCATTTCCATGTATTCTTGACTAGAGGTTGCTGAATTTGAATTTCTATGAGAACCTAGAGGAACGTTTCTACGTGTTATTCCACTAGCTATGAAGATATTTATGTTTACCATGATTTTAGAGGCTTTCCCAATGGCTGGCTAAACCGTTCTGAGCATTGAGTAAGGGAGCTTGGGTGGATGGCAGATATCATGATAGAAAAGGAGAGGGAAGAAAGATGGCTCAAGTATAGTGAAGCATATGAAAGGGAGATTGTTAGATGATGTGATGCTACTAGTGTGATAGATATATGGGGACAGATGTTGCGGGAAGGAGTTGAGGTTCACACGAAGGATGTGGAACCTGAGCAGTCTATGTTACCCATCTTGGCAAGCGTGTGAGGGAGACCCCTTCAGGTTCTTGTGAGATTTCATTGCACGGAGAAAGGAGAGTCATTAGTGCATATCTGAGCCCACCCAGTGACCAAGCCCTGGCGCTTGGTTTTCTCAATCCAAGAAGAAGTGTTATTGACCTAGTTGATATCAGTGGAAGAGATAGATCCATGCCTAAGAGGTATAATTTTTTGGTTCATTCTTCTATGGCTACACATATTCTAGTATTTGGATGATGTATTTTTGACAAGGGGCAAGGTATACAAGCTTTTGGTCTTGCATGGGTGGCACAGGACAAAGTATAGTGGTAGTGGGGTGCCATCAAGACATGTGGTCTAATCTTTGTGACCTTCCCTTTTTATTATTTTTATTACCCCTTGCCCCAACCCTCCACCTATGATTTCACCCTATAATTGTTATGTTGTTCACCCACCTCCTTCAAGCACCCATATCTGGACATGGATATCAATTGGTTTTAATGACATTTCATCTCAATGAGTTCCCTTTCATTTCAGTGCTAGAGTATGAATGCCTTGTATAATAATTTTTGTCATAATGATGTTTTGGATTCTGTTTAAAGTACTCGATCTGAAGTGATGCAAGGATCTAGGGTCGTTCTGAGCCCTATGAGTTCTTTTTTGTCTTAAACTTCCCTCCTAAAAATTATTACACTTAGTATAAATGAGTCTTCCTGTAAAATCATTCATAAAGAGCCAGACTCATCCCCGGTTTACCAATACGGTTCGCTACACTTTATCTCTTAGTCGAGCACCTTCAGTTATTACTTCCAGTTCGTGGGAAGGCTGGCATGCAGTTGGGGTTCCTTTCATTTTATAATGGGGGTGTTAAAATGACTACATATTAGCGTCCATTACCGGGACCTTTTGCGAAGTTATAGTGGGATATAGCATACATCATATCTGGGATGAGTAAGAAAGAGGGTTTTGAAATTGGAAAAAAAATGAATCATGGTTCAAAAGCAAGGAGGATGAATTTACTAGAGATATAGCACTAGACCGATTTAATACACACTTGATCGGTAGAAGAGAACCTCTACCATGATCTATATGAGACCCCTTTCTGCCTGCTTCCCAGTACAACTACTATTGAATGGCCTTTTTCATCCTATACTTAGACGAGTTGGCATATGGATCACTTGTATGGACCGAGAAGGCTCCAAAGGTTTGTAGGATGTAGTCTGATGTGGAAAAATGTTTAGATCATTGGTGGAGAGGAGTAATGATAGTTACACCATGTAATACGCTCATTTCCATGTATTATTGACTAGAGGGGCTGATTTGAATTTCATAGAACATAGAGGAACGTTTCTACGTTGTTATTCCACTAGCTATGAGATAGTTAGTTTACCATGACTTTTCTTAGAGGCGTTCCCCAAAGGATGGCTAAACCGTTCTGAGCATTGAGAAGGGAGTGGGGGATGGCCAGAATCATGATAGAAAAGGAGAGGGAAGAAAGAGCTGGCGCAAGTATAGTGAGCCATATGAAAGGAGATTTGTTAGATGTGATGGATGCTACTAGGGTGATAGATTATGGGGACAGTGTTTTGCGGGAAGGAGTTGAGGTCCCACGAAGGATGTGAACTGAGCAGTCTATGTGTTACCATTTGGAGCGTGTGAGGCGAGACCCCATTCAGGTTTTGTGGAGGTCAATTGCACGGAGAACAGGAGAGTCATTAGTGCAAATCTGAGACCACCCAGTGACCAAGCCCGGGCGCTTGGTTTTCTCAATCCAAGAAGAAGTGTTATTTTGACCCTAGGCTGATATCAGCTGGACGAGATATAGATCCATGCTAAGAGTATAATGTTTTGGTTCCTTCTTCTATGGCTTACACATATTCTAGTATTTGCGATGATATTGTGACAAGGGGCAAGGTAAAAGATTTTGGTCTTGCATTAGGGCGGGCAAGGACAAGTAGTGGTTAGGGGGGGTGCCAGGGGCATCACAGACCATCGGTGCACTAGTTCAGTGGGACTCATGGGGGTTGCTTAGCACACAAGACATATTGGACCAAGTGGGTTTTGGGGGATTGGCTGGCTCTGGAGGCATAGGACATGGTGGATTAGGCGGAGGGAGGAAAACACTGGGGGTGGTTAACCAAGGATCAGGCTCGGGAGATGGGACCCCAGCCATTTGAACTCAAGTACTCTCGAAATGTCTCTACATTTTCCAAAATTACATGGGCAATTTGAGGATTTACGGAACATGTTCACAAATGTGAGTTCTACGGTGCATTGAAGGGTATCACAACACCCAGAACGAACGGGCTAGTGTGTTTTTTTTAAGACCAATTGCAGGACGTGCGCATAAGCTGGAATAAAAAGTATTGACCCTCATTCAATGGGGGTGACTATACTACCTTAAAGAAATGCATTCTTGGCAGAGTTCCCACCCCCCAATTCCTGAGTTTGAGTGAAAAGGCATTAGCGCGTGAAGGAGAATTTAACAAGGGAATGGCAGAGAGTGTGCAAGATATGATGTGTGCTATGCTTTAAAACTCTCTTGTCTAAATTATTATATTGATATTCCATCCTTCTCAGCAAGCACACGGTTTTTGGAGGCATTGATCACCCCTTTTAGAATGCCTTTTTCCCATAGACTTCTTACAGACATGCAGAAAGCATTGGAAGCTACCTTACACGCTGAGGCTATTGGTAGTATTGATACTGGCGTTAGCCCATTCCTGGAGGCTCAGATTGCTACTATGGTCAAACAGTTGGAAAAATTTCCTACGAACTCATTCCATGAGACTTGTAGTGGTTTGTGGTGCATAAATTGTGAAATATAGGGGCACGTTAAGGATAATTTCTCCAGAGGATGGACGCATTGTGGACAGTAGAATAGCGATTGGTCAGGTGACTAGATGCAAGTACGTGCCCCTGTTTGCATGTGGATCAGAAGGAATGTATCTTGTTATTACCAAAATTTAACTCCCCATACAACCATGGATACAAAGGACTGTAGGTTCATTGATCAGATCCATGAGGACATTGATCCTGGGGTGCCAACAAAACCAACATTTCCAGTGGTTCTAAAAAAATGATTTTTCCATTACGAGGAAGTGTTTGGGATTGGAGCCGCACGTGGAAGAGGTTTTCGAGGAGGATTTCATGGTCAAGGTCGTAACATGGAGGAGGAGGGTCAGTTCCCATGGGAACATGTTTCAACTGTGGATTCAGAGAAACATTACAAAGCTTTGAGTTTCCAAACCTATACAGTATAATGGGGTGAAAAGAGAAGCATAAGTATGAGGAGTCCTAGAAAATCATTGAGCACATAATGACCCATCCCAGTACGACACTCCTAGCAAAAAAAACCACCAAGCCCGGCAAACCAACTAACGTAGAGTTAGCATAACGACCCCACAGAGAAAGACAACCCCTAACCAGATCGCCCCGATCCCCCCCGGCCAATGAGCAACTAAACCAGCCCCGGACTGCCCCCCAGAGTCCTCTCGAGAAACACAGACTTCCCCCGGCATACACCAACAAAACGGTACCCCCTAGAAGCCCCCCAAGCCCGCAACGCCCCACACCACCACAGGACCTGACACAGAGACCCCCCACCACCCCCCCCCCCCCCCCAACCCCACCCACCCCCCACCGACGTGCCACAAGCACCAAAGACCCTCGTTCCGACCCACGACACCACCGCACCACCGACCACGCGACAGGCTCCCCCATCACCCCATGCGAACCCCACATATCACAAACCACCTATGCCACAACTCACCCAACCCACACCAACAACCCCACCCCCAACATGCCGATACCCACACAAACCACCCACCCACAAGACCACCCCAAACCATGCCAGAACACCCTCACCTTAAGATCAACAGCCATAATAACAACCAACAGTGGATACTCACACACCCGTCCACATCTAAAGAGATCAGGAGGAGGAGGAACAAGGAAGGACTGATTCGAGGTGTAAAAGATTACATAGATGAGGTCATAAGGAGGTGAGGGAAAAGGATCAACGGTAGGAGAAAATATTCCTTTGTTAGGATCCTGGTCGAGAGCAGAACCGTTTACAATGTGCCAGAGAAAAAGCCCCCCACCCCAACCCCCCACCCTCCGAGAGACAGGTCTTACATGTGAACCTTCCCCCTTATAGCCTTGACTACGACAAGAGTTACGTTGAATGCAGTTGTAGATGGAGGATTCCTCAAACAATAACCGTATTGCCAGAGGCCATTGAAGGTTAACGTTCGATCTTTTGCTGATGGCATCAAAGGGGAAACCTGCCTTTATAGTCATCTTTGAATGTGTTATCTATGGTAACCAAAAACTCAGGAGGCACATTCCCATCGGTTACCCCACCCCCCCCCCCACACAACTTGCCACACTCGAGACCCGCCCACACCGCCTACCCCCCAACTACCACACACACACCACCTCCCACCACACGCGGCACCAGGCACACACACACGCCCAACCAAACCCCAACCGGATACCGCCGCCCGGCCACTACCCCACCCCTCCGACCCCAGCACCTCTACCCACGACCGCCAAACCCACCCACAAACCGACACCCCAAGCACCCCCCACCCACCCCCCCCCCCCGCCCCACCCCCGGAAGGAAAAATTTCCCCTAGCACTAATTGGGCACCCTTGGTGTTCAATAAATGGTACATCAACTTCGATAACAAGGAGGAATTGGGTCAATTAACCCTCTAGGTTGATGGAAATTTGAACCCATCTTGAACCATAGGCGAAGAAGTTAATTGGAACAAGAGCTCTATGCGCTCTAGAGACCCGAGATGATACCCCTACTAAGGGGGTTATCCAATTTGAAGATGCTCAGTCAGTGAGTGATCCCCACAGTATGGCATGTGAAAAATTGGCGTGAGGGGAAATTACGAATTAATGGGGATTACAATGAGAGGGGAGGAGTAGATGATGGAACAAGACCACCCCCCACCCCCACCCCCCCCCCCCACCAAACCCACCCACCCCACCCCCCAACCCCACCCCACCGCAGCCAAACCACCCCCACCAACAACCACCCAAGCCCACCACCACCCCACCGCACCCCACAAACACCCCCACCCCACCCACACCCCCCCCCACACCCACACCACCCCAGCCCCAGATATATTTCCCTACCCGGCCACTGCCCACACACTTCCGCCACCACCCGCCGCCACACCCCCCCCAAACACTCAACTGCCCCGTCCCACTTCTGGAGGAGCTTCCCCCGATCTTCCTCTGCCAGCAACCCCCCCCCCCCCCCCACCCAACCCCCCCAACCGCACCCCACAACCCCCCCCCCCCACCCGGCAGTCCAAGACACCCAAGCTCCCAAGAACATAAGAACACGCCCACCCCACCGATGAGAGGAAAACAGCCGAGCGCAAGACGCTTGGTTTTATGTTTTTGCGTCCTCTCAAACATACAAAACCACCCAAAATACGTATTCTTCACCTGTAAAACGCCTTTCCCTCAGTCCAACCCCTGCATTACCGGTTTGTCATTTTTATCAAAATTTTAGGTCATGATTTTCATCTTTAGAGTCCAAGTTGACACCATTGCACATTTCATTACCAATCTTGAATCTCTTATTTCATAGATCAGACATCACTCTGAGCAACCAAAACGGTGGTGACCCTTATATGGGAATGTTACATAAGTGACGTCGGTCTCTGACTTTGATTTCCAATCAAAAAACACTGGATCTATACCAACTCATTTTAGACGTATTTTCTCATTAATTTTTGTCTACATCATCAGTGAAGCTCAAAAATACATTCTATCACAGCACTGGTTTGACTGTAAACAAGATAATTGCTCTTGTGTTTCAGCTAACCACTAGTCGGTTCCCACTATCATCAACCCACCCCCACCCCTTCAATCTCATCATCTATAGACGCAATCGGGGCTCTTTATATACCCACTGGTGACGAGGAGTTCGTACAGGAATCATACCACTGATACAACACACCACTACTTGCTTACAGTAATAATCTCTCTTCATTATCATTGAATCCTCATCAGGGAAACTTGTATACGACAATGCTTTTTTTCATCCTCTACCCCCCTCCCTGCACCCACTTCGAATCATCTCCATTACTATCTTGGCTCTCCTCTTCCCACCTTACTACCTGCCTCAGGTTCCTAGCTCCCACCACCACACTAACACCCCCCCCCCACCCACACAGCCACACCAACCATGACACACACCTAATCCCTAGCCCCCACATTGACATCACTCACACCTGTTATGTTTGTCACTCCTATGATGTCAACCATTAACCGTTATCACTGCCTGAGGAGCTAGGTGTATCTTACTAGCAGACCTACCACCTTTTCATATACATATCACAGCCACTGAAAGCCCACCCCATTGGTGACAAATCCGATACGCCCCCTGCCAAAAAAAATATATTCCTCTCCATCCCACAAGTCTCGGTACGGCAATTTTTAGGAGAGTCTTTTAAGTACACTCCAGCCCATACATACACTGTCTTCTCTCCTTTACTCCCCTTCCAAACCCCCTACTTCATCTACCACTTATTCAAGATACTTTCCATCTACATCTATTTTTGCCTATATTCCTTCCTTGAAATTTTTGTACTTGACACCACCACATACTAGGATTCCACCCAAATCATACCCACCTCATCTACCCCTTTATACTGCAGGGGGTGCCCAATCATCAATACCTATCAATGATCTTATCAAAATGATTATTTACAAGATGAAGACATTAGAAGCCTCTATCTCTGGCTCACGTAACTCTCTAACATACAATAAGATTTAAAATGAGCTCATTCACCCATCCATTACAATACATCCATACCCTCCCCATTGGTAAACAGCTAAATTCAACTGATTCAAAAAAAAATAATACCCACAACAGAACTTGTGGTTTTTTAAACATGTGTGTTATCTTATCACTCATGATGATGCTTTTCTCTTGCAGACATTCCCAATTTCCTTAACAGGGTTGACTTTGTATTGGTATAGTGCTCTACTCATGCATTCCATATTTTCATATAATCAAGTAGCTTAGGATATTCTAGACCTTTTTTCTATCAACATTGTCAAGAAGGTCACCATGACTAACATGTACATGACATGCCACTATGAAGACGAATCTCTCATAGACTTTGTCTCTCGTTGGTGGAGCCTAATCAACCAACTCACATTCCAACTGACTCAAACCAAGTTAATACAATTTTTCACTAGATCTAGTGCTAGAAACATCTCACTAACTCTCTAAGTTCAAACCTTCCACACATTTTATGAGGCATTCAACATGGCCTAGAAATACTTGAAATTCATGTCATTAAAGAGAAGAACATAAAATTGTGTAATAAGAATGTTTTGTTTAAATCAAATGATAACTATTCTTCTTCCAAACTAAAAAATAATTATTCTAAAAAAAAAAGGATCTACCAATGCAGTACTTTTTAAAGATAGCTCATCTCATCCATCCAACCAATCAAATATTTCTTCCAATATTTCTCCTGTTCTGGATTTTTAGTTCAAGTGGGAGAAACGAAAATATACTCCCATAGGAAAACCCTACTCTTTAGTTTCAGAAAAACCTCTAAAACATGGAGCAGTCACTCTTCCACCCATCAAGCCACATACTGGTTTTGACCCCTCTCATCATGTGTATGCATGGTATAAAGAAAATGATTAGAGAACACTTGATAGAACTCACACGAGAAGTCCACGCGGGAAAGCATACCAGGATTAAGGGCGTGAATTGATAGCAAGAACACACGCATGGAGGTAAAGTTAAGAATTTGGGACTTAGCCTATTTTGAGCATGAAGACCTATTTTTAGAAGATGGCATGTGGAACACACCAACAATGCGGGGACGTGCGTGACATGCATTATTTATCTTTAGAGGATCAGATCGAAGCTTTTTTTGCATGGAGATGAGCTAAGAATAGGATTTTCACTTCAGTTAACTACAAAGCGGTCTATAGATAGCACACTTGCATGTGTGGCTATGCATGTAAGTAGTGCATGGCTATTAATATCATGCGGCCTATTTTTGGAATAAAGAGGTAGTGAAGGGAATGTCCCCACCCTATATATATGATGTGAATCACATAGATAGATATATGTATAGAGAGGTATATGATGGGATTATTGTATCAGATCCATATGCTCATTGATATAGAATGCCATTATTGTAAGGAGATTCTACGTTTATTAATAGATGGAAGTTATTAGCTGAATCTAAGTGTCATTCCTATTTTTAACCAAGTAGTGCATGCTCTTGATTTAATCATGATTATTGTTTAAACTTTTTCTTTCATAAACCTAAATATGGTATGCATTGTAGAATGATGGATTAGTTATGGATTTATATGTTTATTCCTTCATCACGCTAACATCCTATAACAGTAACCCTAAATAAGGATCTGGTACCTTTGCGTGCTTCAGGTGAGTGCTTAGTCTAGGCTGAGTGATGTGCCAGTGCGACCAGGGTGTTATTTGGTAATTCTAGGCTGTATCATTGGTTCCATTGTTGGGACCTCTTTTTTCAGTTGTTTTCAGGATGGTTTGCAATGAAGACATACCAGTTAACTCTAGTAAGTATTGAGGAGTGGATATGAAATCTAGAGGAAGAATATGCACAGCGGTTCAATAGTGGATCTGAGTTTAATGCATGCACTTGGGTAGAATAGAATCTGTATGATAGCTTATATGAGAGATTTTTCACCATCTTTCCAGTAGAATTATATGAGTGGCTGATTGCGTATGCATCTAAGTGAAATTGGAGGTATCGCGCACTATCCTGGACATAAGAAGAATTTCAGGCCCTTTATGATGTTGACCCGATCTAGACTCATGTTATGGATATGTGGTTTTGTGGTGTTCTAAACAATTATATTCTGAAATATTCAATAATGATGTATTCTTTCCTAGAGGTAGCTAAATTCAAGTTTTTGTGGTATCCTAGAGGAACATATCTACAAGGCATTCCACTGGAAATCAAGATCTTGATGGTAAATTTAAACCTGGAGATTAAATCGATGGCTAACTAAACCTCACTGCGTGCGATGGTAGGAACAGGTTCGGTGAAACATAGTAGATCTAACGAGAGAAAGGAAGACAGAGGAAAGGAGGCTTAAGTATAATGAGGTGTGTGAGAGGGAGATAGAGAAGTAGCATACCATTGTAGAAAGTATGGCGTTGAGGGGAGAGATGGCTCATGAAGGATTTAAATCTCACATAGAAGACATGGAGCAAAAGCATTAGGAACTCACTCATCTTGGAAACCATGACAGAGATCCGCTTTTGGCCTCACGTGTAAGTACACCCGTAAATACTACCTGGTTTGTGGGCACGCATCTTAATCCACATGGTGACCTAGCCCTTGTGCTTGGTTTTTTAGTATCTAGGATGACCATTAATCAACAAGAAATTTTGGGAAGTAAGAGAGAAAGTACATCAATGGTAGGACATATGGCTTTAATGTTATTTGGAGGTGTATTTTTAGGCACATCATATGCATAGAACGTAACCACACTAAATGTTAGGTTCACCTCTAGAAGTAGAACTACCTCATAGACCATAGGGGTTTAGTATAGTACTACTAGTGGAGCATAGCGGAGTACATCTACATGTCCTATTCTAGCTACTGGTGGAGGGTCAGAAGGTATAGGTGGTTCTAGTGGTTCTTGAGGCAAAGGAAAGATAGGAGGTTCTGGATCATGTGGTCAAGGTCCACAACAACAACAAAACATTTATATGGATATGTATCTTTGTCTTCCATAGTATATAGTCATAGAGGATGTTGCTGAGCATGTGCACATGTGTGAAATCTTATGACACGTGAAAGGGATCATGGATGTTGAGCGCAAGGAAAGTTAATTCGCTACTACCTTGCAAGGACGAGCACACAGCTAGTATAGAAAGTTTGACCCTGATCAAACTTGTGTGGATTATGCAGCATTGAAGGATGCTTTCTTAAAAGAGTTCTATATCCCATAATTTGAGCATAAAAGTATTAGTGTACTCAAAGATATCAAACAGGGAACCACTAAGAGTGTACATGATTATGATGCCCACTTTAAGACACTTCTATCTAAGCTTTCTTATGATATTCATGCTAGCTAGCATGCATAATGGTTTGTTGAGGGATTGATTACACCATTTAGAAGAGCACTATCACATAAGACATATACTAATCCACGCAAAGCACTAGAAGAAGATTTGTGTGTTGAGGTAGTAGGGAGCATTAAAACTGGAGTTATTCCATTCTTAGAGGTACAGATTGTAGCTATGGCTAAATAATTCGAGAAGCTATCAGTAAATTCAACGAATGAAGTGTGCTCAAGAATTTGGTGTACAGATTGTGAAGTAGGTCACACCAAGGATAATTTTCGTCGTAAAACAGTATTCTCATTACTGTTGGACTGTGAGATCTATCATTTTAATCATGATGCTAGTCATTATCCTTTATTACAGAGTGCGATAAGGAATAATTTATCTAGATTTTGTAAAATTTGGTGGTCCACGACCCATGATACTAAGGATTGTTAATTTATTTGTCAAATCTAGGATGCTATAGACATTGGGGTATGACAGACAACTGTAACGGATAATTCTAAGGGTAAGAATGAGAACTAGGATCGGGATCATAATCAAATGTGCTATGATAGGAATGAGGGTTGTTTTAAAGGAGGTCATGGAAGAGGAAGTTGATATCATGGTGGATACAGAGGACGAGGCCATGGTGGAAGAATAAATGAGTTTCCGCAAGGAATGTGCTATACATGTGGATCCCCTGATCATTATAGGCATGAATGTCCCGAGAATGTTACATGTTCTTTTTATGGAAAGAATCATAGCTATAAGGAGTGACCAAACTTATATGAGCATCTCAGTAAAAATCATAAGCAGGAGAACAAAAACATAGGGATGGTTAGGATCAAGCGCATAGAGGAAAATTAGTGGATGCCCAAGATAGCACCAGAACCTGAGGCCTTAACTATTAAGATTAACACATGCGCTAAAGCGGCACACACAAGAGAGGCATCGTACCAGAAGCCTACAATCACCAAGGAGGAGGTTTTACATGAAAGGTACCCAGATCCGGCTCATCAGAAGGTGGTTTATCAAGATACCATAGAAGTGCTAAGGAATATTTAGGGTGAAATACAATACTTAAAGGAGAAGAAGAAAGCATCAGAGATAGTCCAAAATGATATCAAAGATATGAGAGAAGTATGCAAAATGTGGTTTCATGTAGGAAGGGACTTCATTATATTCAATGGATAGGTGGCGCAGTACCTTGGTATACAAGAGTAGAAGATCTTCCTGTATTTTTGGAAGCCATGGAGGCACCGTGCATAGACTAAGTAAGGAAAAGATACATGTTAGCATATGTCTTACACGGGACAGTAGCGTGTTGGTGGGTATTTCATAGAGATAATCTTATGGAGTGGAAGGAGATCATAATTTTGCTATCTACCAGGTTTGTAATAATCAATGCACCTACGTAGATATGCACTTATAATGGTGATCAACCTACTCAGCATCACATTCAACAATGTGAGAGACTCTCGATAGCGGGATAGGAAGCATTACCACCTTCACTCTGGGTGCATAGACTGTATTCTAATCTACAAGGATGCTCACATTCTTGGTATGTATATGTAGAAATACATAAAGAGAATGGGAATTGGAAAAATTTGACTACAAGAATGATCTAGACCTTTGACTATTTTTCTTCCCAACCTTCAATAGAAGAGGCATTAAAAATTTTCAAGTGGTTAACCATGGGAGATAGTGTAAAGGCTGAGTAACTCATACAGGAATTAATGGGTGAGACAAAATTAGGTGCATGTTTTGAAGAAGAAGGAGAAGATACCATATTGCTTGATCATGCTTGTCTTAAGAAAGAAAAAGGTAAGATGGTGTATATCGTGGATGATGAGGAAGTTCAAAATTTTTATATTGACCATTCACAGGGGGTACGTGAGGTCTTGGATAGTGCAGATAAGGATACGCATGCATACCATGAACCAATGAAGACCAAAAAGGTCAATATAGGATCGGAGGCTGAGCCTAAGGAGGTCATAATTAGAGACTACTGGTCAAACTCGGAGGTGGAAAAGATCATTAAGTTATTCAAGAATTATCAAGACTTATTCCCCCAAGGGTATCATGAAATTAAAGGCATGGATGAATCACTTGGGGAATGAAGATAAAGCTTAAGGAAGGTGCACACCCCGTGAGAAAGAGACCTTACAGAATGAATCCTAATTTGTGCAAAAAGTTAAAAGAAGAAATTTATAAAATGTTGATATATTGAATTATCAAGCCCCTTAATGATTCATAATGGGTTATTCTGATGGTGATCAGTATCAAGAAGGATGGATGAATTAGAATATGTGTGGACTACAGGGAGGTAAATACTACCTATGTAAAAGACCCATTCCCTATGCCATTTATGGAGGAAATCCTATAGGGAGTTGTAGGGCATGAAATATATTCCTTCACAGATGGGTTTTCTGGGAATCATAAGGTTAGGATTACTCTGGAGGATCAGGAAAATACTACATTTACTACTGAATGGGTAGCTTTTCCTATACTACGATGCCTTTTGGATTGAAAAACACACCTACTGTATTCTTACGTATAGTTGTTCAGGCATTCAAATATTTTATTCACAAATTTTTGTAGGTTAATCTAGATGATTGGACAGTATATGGGCTTGTGAAAGATCATTGTGACAATATGCACTTAATGTTTGAACGATGTAGAAAATTGAGTATCTATTTAAACATCAAGAAGTGCATATTTGCTACACCTTTTGGAATATTGTTAGGGCATATAATCTGTAAGGAAGGGATGTTGGTTGATCTAGCTAAGGTTGTAGTCATTCTAGGACTGGAAGTTCCCACTAGTTCAAGTGAGGTGCGTAGATTTTTGGGTCATACGGGTTACTATTGAAAGTTCATCAAAGGGTATGCAAAAATTTATGCACCCTTAGAAGAATTACTAAAAGAGAAAGGTACATTTTATTAGGGAGAACCATAACAGCGTGCGTTTGAGATATTAAAAGAGAAACTTACTACCGTGACCATTCTTCATTTTTCCCTCATGGGATAAACCATTTCATGTGCATGTGGAAACTTCTGGAATGGCCATTGGCACCATGTTAGCTCAACCTAGAGAAGGTATTATAGATCATCCAATTTTTTTTGCTAGTAGGAAGTTGAATCCTGTTGAAAGGAATTATACAACTATAGATCATGAAGCTTTGTCAATGATCTATGCATTGCACAAGTTACAACATTACTTATTAGCAACACCATTTGTGTTTTATACAGATCACATGGCATTGAAGTATTTAGTGAACAAACTGGTCTTGCAAGGGTGCATATGCAAATGGGTACTCCTATTTCAAGATTTTGACTTCACAGTTTTGGTGAAGCCAGGGAAAAGTAATTCTACACCAGACCACTTGTCTAGAATTCACTCAGGAGAAGAAGCACAAACAATTGAAGAAACCATGCTAGATGCATAGTTATGTAGGTTACAACACGTACCTATGAAATTAGAAGACATTGTTATCTTTCTATGAACTTGTATGGCACCAGAAGGAATAAAGGCATTAGAAAAGAAACATCTTGTTATACGTACAACATCATTTATGTTAATCAGTGGTGACCTCTACAATTTAGGAAGATATGAAGTATTACGCCACTGTGTATTAGAACATGAGCACAAGGATATTATGGAAGAAGCCCGTGGTGGTATTATAGGTGGCCACTATGCAGGTTATGTGACTGCCCAGAGGATCCTACTCACTAGATTATGGTGGGAGACATTGTATAAAGATTGTAAGGTGTATTGCAAGGTGAGTAACCATTGTCAGTGCCTAGGAAACCTAGGGAAAAGAGATAATATTCCTTTGAGACCAATTACTAGTGTTGAACCATTTGAGAAATGGGCCATTAAATTTGTAGGACCTATTTCGCTAGCTGCGCACAGGACTGGATCACGCTATATCATTACTTACATATATTATCTCACACGGTGGGTAGAAGCAGCACCTACGATGGACTGTACAGTGGATACAGCTGTTAGGTTTCTCTGGGAGAATGTCCTTACAAGATATGGTTGTCCTTTAATCTAGACAAGTGATAGGGTACACAATTTTTGAATGAGACAATTAGGATTCTATTAGATGAGTTTATGGTTGCACACAATAAAACTACACCCTATCATCCTTAGGAAAATTGAACTGTTGAGGCTTTCAACAAGATTTTGAGCCAAACTTTGACAAAAATATTTGATGTTACGAGAAAGGATTGGGATGATAAAGTGTCAGTTGTTCTTTGGGCATATAGAACAACTTATAAAAGGTTGAACAAAGCCATACCATTTTAGTTGGTGTTTAGCGCAGAAGTCATTCTCCCTATAGAATTTATTTTACCTTCTTTATGCATTGAATGTGCTAGAGTTCTAGCTGATGAGAAAGCTTTAGAAGAGCATATTGAGAATATGATTCAACTATAATAGTGACGTGCCATAGCAAGATGGATTTAGAAGTAGGAAAAGGTTAGGAAGAAAGCATGGCATGACATAAACATAAGGGATTGGATAAATGGTACTTATTTATGATTCTAAGTTCTTGTGTCATCCAAGAAAGCTCAAAATACATTGGTTGGGGCCTTACGTCATCACTCACATACTTGAAATAGGTGTCTGCCAGTTAGAAGCACTTGATGGAACATGGCTACCCGGTTACTTCAACGGGAGTAGGCTGAAGCCCTACTATAAATAAGACTTCTTGGTGTTTGTAATAAGGCAGTATTTCCATTTAGATTAGGTTTTTAATTATGTATTTCCTTCATTATCATTATGCTTTTTCAATTTAGTTGTTGTTCTTGTATAATAAGCATGCTTGCGTGCATGAACATAATTACTATGTGAAAAAAAATTATGCATAGAGGACTGCACATACTTCTAGTGTGGGGTGGTTGTTTATATCTAGGTACAAGATAGTGGGAATTGAAAGGATAAAGAAATAAGCTACTATGGGTGTGCTTTAAGTCAAATAAATATTGCTTCTCATAAGTGACTAAGGATGGAGATGAAAGAAGCAATAGTATAACGTGAGGTAAGTAGAGGCCATGATAACTACCAGGAGAAGGTACAATGTTGAGGTACTCAGGTGCAACGGCACGTGCTGAAGAAAATTTTGTGACCAAAGGATAGGGAGGCGCGCTAGAAGGTTACAGCTGGGGCATGAAGATGTATTGTATGGAACAAATGAATTCGTTCAATGAATGAGGGGATATTTGGTAGGTGAAGAAGTAATAAATGCATCAAAATTTGAAAAATATATATAAGGATGAGATGCAAATTCATTTTTTACCATTCCGAGTAAGAGTATTTGAAAGAATCTAAGTGTGAAGAATCAAGTGATCATTTTAAGGTGTGTAACCAGTCATGACGAAGAGATCTATGTGCAGAAGAAACTTGTGTCCCTGGTGGTGAAGGGTTTAAGTGAAGCAAGGTAATGGACACTAGTTAGGGGCACGTAATTTCACCTAAGGCACATTGAATCAAACTAGGGTTTTCTTCACACATTGTAAAATTTGAACGGAAAGGATCTAAAAAGGATTGCAAGGTAAAAATGGCACCCAAGAAGGCAGCTGCAGCATGAGTAAAATGAAAGAAGAAGGTGGTCGTCAAGGAGGAAGAAATGGCTCCAGAAAGTAATTTTGTGAAGATGTAATATCCAGAGGGGGTTATTTTCAGATAGGAGTGGGATTCTCACATAAGGAAAAGAAAAGTGATAAAGTACAATAACCCTACCATTGAGAAAAAGAAGGAGCTTGACGCATTGTTGAACACGAACACAAATAAATGCACGGTGTAAGATATGTCGGTGTATGACAGTGCTAGTGAGAAGCTCTTGCAGAGGATAGGGGTTTACAAACTTTATGAGCTCCCTTACTTTGGGAAGTATGAGCCATAATACCAATGGCTTATGAGTAGAGTCCATGAGGATTTTTTCTACTTTGCAGGGTGTAGAGTCAGAATTTCAGCCACGCTCATCTCCATGGTGACAGGGTTGAAAGGCACGGGAGATGACCTGATAGCTAAAACCACAATATTGGAGACTAGGAAGGATTTGGGATATACAAAGGTTCCACATGGTATGGACATAGATAAACTAAAGAACTATCTAGTTGTACAAGCAACTACACATCTCATTACAAAGCTTAATGACCAGAAAAGGTGGTCACAAGTGAACACCATGTGGCTACACATTTCCAAAAAAATGTTTTGAAGGAGAAGTCTATAACATTTCATGGTATATTGCAGATACAATCATTGAAGAAGCACACGTAGGAGGAAAGACCAGCTTTGGATTTGTTCTGTTATCACTAGTGTTCATGGATATCGGAGTTCTTGATGGACTGAAGGAGAAGGTATGGGAGTATCTGATGGAACACAAATCACCTACAAAATTCTTCAAGAAGTACATATGTGAGGGATATATAATAGAGAAGGTTAAGCAATGGTTCGAGAAGTGGTATGATAGGCTCTGTACAGCTTTTGAGCAAGAATGGCACATCCCCAAGGTCTTTCCTTCATTGGTTGGAAACGTCATTCAATTTGTTGCATACCAGCATTTCTGTATAGCGTGGTTTGCAATGAAATAAAGGGAATGGATTCCTTGGTGCAAGTTTCCATATGCATTCATAGCAACGTACTTCTAGGCTTCAGTACACATGTTTACATATGCGCAGTGACTTATGTTCAAAGTGGATAAGGTAGACTTCAACTACCACACACTAAGGAAGAAATTTGTGTATCTAGGGTAGGGGTGCATATGTTGAAAGACTCATTTATGATGTTTTGAGCATTAAACTAATAAATTTTATACTGGGAGATATGGGATCAGTGCTGATGTATCTCCAACTGAAGCCAAATCTGGAGAATAACAAGTATGTGGAAGGTGAGTCCACACTTCTAGCACCACTAAAGGGAAAGCATAACATGGAGAACATCCCAAGTGCCTAATCCCAATGCTTATGAGTAGATAGTCCATGAGGATTTTTTCTACTTTGCAGGGTGTAGAGTCAGAATTTCAGCCACGCTCATCTCCATGGTGACAGGGTTGAAAGGCACGGGAGATGACCTGATAGCTAAAACCACAATATTGGAGACTAGGAAGGATTTGGGATATACAAAGGTTCCACATGGTATGGACATAGATAAACTAAAGAACTATCTAGTTGTACAAGCAACTACACATCTCATTACAAAGCTTAATGACCAGAAAAGGTGGTCACAAGTGAACACCATGTGGCTACACATTTCCAAAAAAATGTTTGAAGGAGAAGTCTATAACATTTCATGGTATATTGCAGATACAATCATTGAAGAAGCACACGTAGGAGGAAAGACCAGCTTTGGATTTGTTCTGTTATCACTAGTGTTCATGGATATCGGAGTTCTTGATGGACTGAAGGAGAAGGTATGGGAGTATCTGATGGAACACAAATCACCTACAAAATTCTTCAAGAAGTACCTATGTGAGGGATATATAATAGAGAAGGTTAAGCAATGGTTCGAGAAGTGGTATGATAGGCTCTGTACAGCTTTTGAGCAAGAATGGCACATCCCCAAGGTCTTTCCTTCATTGGTTGGAAACGTCATTCAATTTGTTGCATACCAGCATTTCTGTATAGCGTGGTTTGCAATGAAATAAAGGGAATGGATTCCTTGGTGCAAGTTTCCATATGCATTCATAGCAACGTACTTCTAGGCTTCAGTACACATGTTTACATATGCGCAGTGACTTATGTTCAAAGTGGATAAGGTAGACTTCAACTACCACACACTAAGGAAGAAATTTGTGTATCTAGGGTAGGGTGCATATGTTGAAAGACTCATTTATGATGTTTTGAGCATTAAACTAATAAATTTTATACTGGGAGATATGGGATCAGTGCTGATGTATCTCCAACTGAAGCCAAATCTGGAGAATAACAAGTATGTGGAAGGTGAGTCCACACTTCTAGCACCACTAAAGGGAAAGCATACAATGGAGAACATCCCAGTGCCTAATCCCATAGAGCCAATTGAAATGGCAGATGAGGAGGAGGAGCATGAAGATAGTGGTGGTTTAGATCATAGAGGTAAGAGACATCCTACAAATAAGGGTGAAGCTGAGTGCGCCACTACACCACCTAAGCCACAAGAGGGGGATGATGGGGGAATGAATGTTGTCCAAGGGGAGCACATATTTAAGAGGGTGTTTAGGAGAACAAGGACCAAAGGTGATACTCTAAACACATTGCACAGATCACCCAAACTCTCTCCATAGAAGGAGGTAACTATGCAAAGAAGGAGGAAACTAAAGTTAAATGAGGAGGTAGAAGAGTTAGAGGAAAGTGTGACTAATTCTACTACACTTTAGAGAGAACATAGAAGAACAAGGTGAGGAATCAAAGGAAAGAGGAGATGACAATAAGGGACCAGAGGAAACAACTGCAGAGAATGTTCAGGATATGGAGACACAAGTCCCAAATTTGGAAGAAAAATCCCCTAAGTAGCAACAGTCTAGAAGAAAAAAAGAGGAGCACATTCCACCAGCCATGGGGTATGTATAGGAAACAGGTAAAATTGTTTGTGCCCACTTTTAGAGCATGATAGCACAGAAGGATTTATTTGGATAGGAACTAATGGATGAGGATATGGCAACTGTGTGCACTAAGAATTAACTATCATGGTCAATGCACACCCATATGGATGAACATGGCTTTGATATATGTGAAGATTCATGTGTTTCAAGATGAAAGAAGAAGGCACGTTAATCTAGACATATGATAGTAAAGCCTACTGTCATGTTAGATGAGCACATCAGTAATGCATTAGTAAAGGTTTCTACTAAATTTGTAAGGAGAAACATGGAAAAATTTGCAACAATAAGAGCATTGTGCGAGGAGCTCAAGACAAAGGATGCAGAGATAGCGCACATCATGTAAGAGAGGGACTTAGCATGGAAGAAGAATGAAGTATTTATCAGCATCACAGAGGAGATTGGGGACAATGTCATAAGATCTAGGCCACACTTTGATGTCAAGGTACCAGATAATTTTTCTTTAGCAATACACTATGTAGGAAAGTTGGTGGACTTGGTACTTGAAGATGAAACTCTACACATACCAGCGCAAAGGATCTCAGAACAAGAGGCAGAGTTAGCGAAAGCATTAGTGAGGTGAAATATTACATCATATGAAGGGCTGCTACAAGAACTAAAAGAGGTATTGAAGACAACATACCAGGCTTTAAACATCTACATTGCTCCAGAGGAGCTTATCAATATAAATACCCTAGAAGAAAGCAATGAGGTCTAGAGAGAAATGAAGGATGAAACATTGGGCTGCGCAAAAAGATTTTCAATGGTTAAGAAAAAGTGTGAGACCCTGACAGAAGCACAAGAGCTACATAAGACTCAGCTGGAAGAGCTTGGGAAGATCATTTCGTAAAAGATGGATCTTCTAAAAGGAATAATGACATCAATGTACATTATTGTGTTGTTTCTGTAGAATGAAAAAGGAGAGATTGTGAGGGATGAGTTGGAAGCCATTGTTGTGGACATTCCAGAGAAAGAATAACAAGCACTTGCTGAATGGTAGACCATGGAGGCCAAAATAAAGGAGTATCCAGAGTTGATCCTTCAAGATGATACAGAGGATGTTACCTCTTAAAACATTCTTTATTCATCTGCATTACTTCTTATTCTTTCCATTTAATATTCTTTACTTCAATTTTTTTGGAGATACCCAATGTCGAGGTGAAAATTTGGTTAGTGTGGGGTAATGTTGATCAGATAACACTTAAAAGAACTCACACAAGAATTCCAAGCAGGAAAGTAGGCCAGGTTTAAAGGCGTGAATGGACAAGAAAAACACACATGTGGAGGGAAAGTTCAGAATTCAAGACTTAGACTATTTTGAGCATGAAGACCTATTTTTAGAAGATGGAGTGCAGAACACACCAATGATGCTTGGTCGTGTGCACCACGCATTGTCTATCTTTAGAGGATTGGATCAAATCTTGTTTTGCATGGAGACGAGCTAAGAATAGGATTGTCACTTCAGTTAACTGCAAAGAGGTATATAGATAGCACACTTGCATGTGTGGCTATGCCTGTAAGCGGTGCATGGATTTTAATAGCATATGGCCTATATTTAGAATAGAGAAGAGGTGAAGGGAAAATCCCCATCCTATATATATTATGTTAATCACATAGATAGATATATCTATAGAGAGGTATACGATGGGATTACTGTATCAAATCCATATGCACATTGATATAGAATTCCATTATTATAAGGAGCTTCTATGTTTACTAATAGATGGAAGTTATTATCTGAAGCTAAGTGTCATTCCTATGTTTAACCAAGTAATGCATGTTCTTGATTCAATCATGATTATTGTTTAAACTTGTTCTTTCATAAATCTTAATATGGTATGCATTGTAGAATGATGGATTAGTTATGGATTTATATGAATTGGTTTAACATTTGCATTTGAGTTGAGATAGGCAAGATTTGTCTACTGACACTTCCACGATCTATCCAAAGGTGTTTTAGGCAACCAAATCTACCATGCCCATACCAATTTTAGTGGTCCCTTCTTCGTCACCCTCGCCCACACATAACCTTTACTAACAAAAGAACTTTTTCCTATTCCTAAAACCTTACCTGCACCTATACCTTCCTCCATGTCCAAACCCATTACCACATTAGGAGTCATGTAGACATAAAGTCTATTCCATCCTCCTATCAAATTAGATTTATCCACGTCCTCACAAACCCTTGCAAAGACTATTCCCCCCCCTAAAGAGGAATACCCAACCTCTTAGGCCACATACACCACCTTTACCCACTACTCCTCTTTCATCTTCACCGCTTCCATCTATTCTAGGTCCCCACCCATTAACCTTGGCCAAGCAGCCTCCTACCTAGAGTAGACCAAAAACACAGCAACCCACCTCATCATGATCTTATGTTACACCCAAATTACCTACACGTCTTATGCCTTTGACGTTACCTACATCCTTTCTACCTCTTTTTCCTACACCACTTCCAGTATCCTCATCATTACTCATGCCATTCCCTTCCCATCAACCAATACCTTCCACATTTCCTCTTACCACAACCTTCACCACACCTCCATTATCACCTTGGCTAACCCATCCCCTTTTGCCATCTTCCTTCCCTTATACATCATGCACTTCTTCTTCACCTTTACCTAAGAAGGTGTAACCAAATCCTAAGAACACACTACCTTCCCAAGAGGTAGTTAAACATATACCACCTTCAACAACTAGTTCATCCACTACATCTTTACCCAAGAAGGTGCAATCAAACCTAAAACCATACTATCTACCAAATAAGTGGTCAAATTTACTCTACCTCTGATTCCACCTCCAGTGATGCCTCTCCCACCAAATTCACCCACACTTCCATCCATACCCATAACTACTTCACATTGTGATCCATTGACAGGGTCTTACGCCAACATCTTAGCTAACCTTTTGGAAACCTTTATCATCACATTTCCACCATTTAGACATTAAAACCCACTCAAACCTAAACCAGAAGGGTTTTTTGATACCAAAATTTATGCTTACCATCGTGTGCCAGGGCATGATGTGGAAAACTGTAAGGCTCTTAAGACTATTCTTCTCTAACTATGTCCTCTCAAAGAAAACTTTTACGATGATGATATTTTATATGAGGACCCTCTTCCACCTACACCTATCACCACACATCCTCATCCCATACCTATTCAAAAACCTTAATCTCCCCCTCCACAACCCTTTTATCCTCCTCCAAAATTTGATATCAATATGGTCCACATAAGAGAGCTAGAAATATCTCCACCAAAATGCCAATTTGCTGCATTGTTTTCACAAAACCAGTACATGCCCTCACCATATTTTTTCCCGTACTATCGCTACACCTATCACAATGAACTTTCACCTTTATCGTAGATCAATATGGTTCAAATTACCACTTGAGCCCAGAAGAAAAAAGGAAAGGAGAAAACAATCAGCTCCTCTTTTACTCTTTTACCCAATATTCCATCGGCACCTGTACCCAAAATCACCATATGTGGACCCACACACCCTATTTCTAATAGGGTTTCCCATCATAAAATTCTTAAACAATTACACCAGTCTCCTCTCAAAATGTCTTTATATGACCTCATCAAAACCTTTGAGTCTCATCATTAGCCCATAATTGATGTCCTGTAATCTATTAAGGTTTTACCTAATGACCCTATGCATGTTGCATTCATCATCACTCCTCACCATGTCGTCACTCTCACCACTTCATCCCCTTCCTCTACTCCCACTACCACTCATCAAATAGCCACTCTTATCCTCTCTGATGATAATATTTTACCTCTCCAATTAGATGATCCTGACCCCACCTATTTATTTCCATCTTCGTTGATAATATATGTGTTATGTTCGATGGAGGTGCCAATATCAACATCATTTCCTCCCATGTGTACAACCAAATGTGCATCCCTACTAACTGCATGTATAAGAACTTAGTTATGTTGCATTCATTTAAGAATGTTATTACTTTCACCCTCAGCACCATCATCCTCCACATTTATGTAGGCCCCCATACCATTCTTGAATTATTTTGTCTTAAAGGGGGAATTATAGTACAACATGTTTTTCTAACCTTAGATTCATGTCATGGGTTGTGTTCCTTCAACCTTACATCATTGTTATAAATTCAAATATGAATGGCATAACTATACCATTCTAGCTGACCCTTTACCTTTCAAGATGTGTAACATGTTGTAACAACCCAATGATGCCCTTATACCAGTTAAGACATCTACTACCGCTACAACTTTTTCTTCATCTGTTGCCTCATCCACAACTTATACCGCTACATCTTCCACAACTAACTCCTCTATGCCCATTACTACCATAGCTTCTTTAGTTGACCCATCTACTCCTCAAACATCCAATGCTTCTTACCAATTATCCAGTGATTCATCCATTCCCAATACCCACATACCAATTACTGATACCTTCGAAGGTGTTTTTCAATGTCTCACTCTAGAGGAGTACTACCTTTATAACATTGACACATTCCCTACTCCTTAAGAGTATGGTAACCTTCACCAACATCCCCACTATGATCACCACATAGGTGATGTTTTCCCCCATGTTTCTCCCCACCTTCGCACCAACTTAACATATGGGAGACTTGATGCTTCTACCTACTCACCCGAGCCACCCTCCCAAACTCAACCATTTTCCTCCGACCTTCAATCTCTCACCAATTGTCACTTCACCCACATCTTCCTCTATGGTTGTGTTTGGAAGGGATTTGGATTTGGTTTCTATGAATAAGACCAACATATTTTCATTCCTTGCACCACTCGTAAGCATAAATACCATAGTGGTATTGGATTTTCCAAACTACCTCCTAAGAAGGATCAAGTTGAACTCATTGATGATGATAAACATTCCCCACCCCATTCACAAACTTCACCACCTTCACCTATAGAATCTATGGATCCAGAATCCATTCCTCCTAAAAAATTCATGAGCATCATTTCCCTGGGACCTCTGACTTATCAATGTGATGGTGAGGCTCCTTCCTCTCTTCCCTTCCTATATCTTGACATGATTGATGATGATACACCTTCTATTAACGTCATTCAATGTCAATAAAATGAGTCTATTCTCACCTACCCTTGTGTGGAAGATTCATAGATTCATTGGTCATTACCCTCTGAGACACAAATAATGTTGAATGAACCAACCATCAAAATAAACATTCACACTTAGGAAGACCCGCACATTCTAAAAATAGGTCAATATTTAGATGCTGCTAAACAGGAATCTTTCACTTCTTTCCTCCGGGATCATAGAAATGATTTTACTTGGTCCTACATTGATATTCTCAGTATTGACCCAAAAATTGTGGTCCAAAATATTGTAACCATTCCTAATGCTAAACCTGTGAAACAGAAGCTACAAAAAATACATCCTCACATTGCCCTTCTTGTCAAAGAAGAACTCTAGCACATTCTTTTTGTTTCCTTCATCCTACTTATTGATTATCCCCAATGGATCTCTAACATTGTTCCTGTCACAAAAGTGATAGAGGGACTCTATATTTTCATGGATTTCCACAACCTTAACTTAGCTTTCCCCAAAGACAAATTTCCTCTACCTAGTATTGACGAACTAGTTGATCTCACCACTAACCATAAGATGCTATCACTCATGGACGGTTTCTTGGGTTATAACCAAATATTAATAACCCCCAAAGATCAACACAAAACCACCTTCATCACTCCTTAGGGGACCTTCTGTTATCGTGTCATTCCATTTGGCCTTAAAAATTTTGGTGCTACATAGCAGTAAGATATGACTTATATTTGTTATAACATCATGCATAGCATATTGGAAGATTACGTTGATGATATTCTTACCAAATATAAACATCAGTCTAAGCACCTTGTTGTCCTTAAATTTTTCTTTGATCATATCATCAAATAATGTGTTCACCTACAACCTATGAAGTGTGTCTTCGTTGTTCTCTCTAATAAGCTCCTTTAGTTTCATCATTTATTTGTGTGGCATCAAAGTTGATCCCACTCAAATCAAGGTTATTCTCGAGATTCCCCCACCTAATAACCATCATTAGATTTGTAGTTTGCAAGGAAAGATTCAATCTATTCATCACTTTATTTCTCAGCTTTCTGACCACTGCCATCCATTTCATCATCTTCTCAAAAAGGATGTCTCCTTCAAAAGGGACAATGAATGCCACAAAACCTTCAATGCCTTAAAAAAATACCTCCTCCAACAACATGTTCTCATTCCCCCTAAGGATGACTGTACGATGGAAAAGTGACATGCAAGCATGGGAATCTACAAGTACCTCTTCCTCATACCTGACCTCTTGAGGACGTGCCGAGACAGCTGGTGAATGTTGAATATGAATAGATACAGACAAGCTAATTAGGTAATCTTATATCCTCAATATGTAATAATGAAATCTATGAATCTAAGGCAAAGAAGGCCCTCCTAACCTAAATTTGTGTAATGGTTCATTCATATATAATGGCTGTTCGGAGGCTCCAATCAATGTTGAGCCCTGCCGAGATCCTATTTCTTCGTTGTTGGATACGTGGGAAGTGACTTGTGGGAGCTTTGTATATATCTCCAGATAAGGTCATGAAAATGGTGATGGGAGGTTTAGTGGATTTGTAGTGAACTATGGGTGGTTTTCTGGTCTAGCCCAGACAATATTACATTTATTGGCTTTTATATTCAATACAGAGAACTATGTTAAAATATCTGGCGGGTGTGGTGAGGATCTAAATAACAGCGTTTGTAAGCCGGTGTCAATACTTAACTGGTTTTCAGGCCCATTGGGTTGTGGGACTTGGGGATCACAACCATGAGTGTGTGGTTGTTGTGGACTTGTTATGGTCATGTGAAGAATCAATCCCTTCTTTTAACTATCTAGTAATCATACACATTTTCAGCCTTTATGTTTAGAACTAGAAGTTGTATAATTTTCTCAGAGTACCTAACAGGTGTTCTGGAAACTTGAATGCGTAAGCTAGAATCTATGTCAATGAGGACATCTCCTGCATTAGGTTGTGGAACTAAAGTATAGCAACCAAATGCTTGTTCTCTTTCGAATCCTTGTATAGTCATTTGGGTATTTTATCAAGGCAATCTATAGTTAGGATGATTTGACAGGAATGTGTATGCCTTATCCTCTTCGATGTTTAAACCTCTTAGTTGTTCACTAATTGCTTGTAGGTTTATTGTTTCTCAACAAAACCTGTATACTAAGGTCCTAATCTATATCAGCTAATGTCATGGGTAGCTTTGGTTGAGGCACTATTGGTTCAAATATATATTCTCTAGGCTCTCTAGGTCCTATGATTGTCATACAAAATGATTCAAATTTTCATTAAAATTAATAAACTGATTATGAAAGAAGTATTTATACTATGCAAGCATTCTTCTATTTTTGTATTTTTGATGATGTATTTTAATGAAATTAAAGAGTATCTATTCTAGTATATTTAGAAAAATGAACAAATAATCTAGCAACAGAATTTAAAACAAATAAAGTAGTCGGGTGTGGCTATTTGCTTGTGCAGTTGTGATTTTATCCTAAATATCTAAGCAACTAATTATATTAAATTGAAAGGCTCTCAATCCTACCTCAGAAGTGAGGAATGAATCATAGTTTCTCATAAACTATCAATCCCCATAGCTTCCCTGGTGATATCAAGAGTGAACTTTTAATTGAAATAAAATAATTCACGACTCTATTTGATACGTTGTAACTAGAACTTTGATATCTCAAACTTGGCATTTACAGAACAATGGTAAATCTAGTTGTGTTTAATTTCATCCCCTCAATGTGATCTCCTTATTCCTTTGTGTCCTCATGAATTTAGAAAAGTGTGTATATGATAGTATCAACAGAAGATGGTATTTGAACAATGGCAAGTTTGGATATAGACCGAATACAATGCGAGTAGGAGAGGGATAGCGCAAGGGAACAAAGATTGACTTTGCAATTCCTAGCGAGATTTATTGCAAGAATACAACATAAGTGTACTGAGAGTTTTAGAATCTATCCTTGTGACAAAACAAAACGTGAAACTTTAATGGATTCTAATCTAGAAATGAAACTATTCTATGCTAAGCTAACTAACATGGCATATCAATGAAGGAAGACTTAAAACAAGAAGATCGAATGACCTCTAAAAGACCAACAATGGAGGAAAAACATGAAACTGATAGAATTATAAGCAATAAATTCAATGACTGAATAAGAGAATTGAGAAGGTGAGGGGCTATTTGTTTGAAAACAAGCTGGCTATTTATAGCAAAAGCATTTACCAGAGGGTAACTCCCAATTGAAATCTTTTACTATAAACAAAGGAAAAACACTATTATCAGGGAATCAAAAACATTAATGCAAGCCACAGTGGTTGAAGAAATCATTTAAAATTGAAGATTTACATTTGACGTGATCATCAGAAGAATTTGGAAAATGCATACAGTACTACCACCCTATGCAGGGTGGCAGTTACAGGACCGCCACCCTGTCTTGGGCGGCAGTCACAAGACCGCCGCCCGGGTAGGGTGGTGCTTTCATCACTGAAGACAAAAATGTAAGAAAATATGGGGCAAAGGGTCAAAAAAAGCATGCAGAGGCCTAGCGGGGCATGTGGGATAGAAACGTATAATTGGCAAGCTTTTCTGGATTTCGAACACCTTGCAAGGAGACCTGTATCATCATTGGGGCATGTGTAACATCGTTCTGACGGTGCAGTACCCTACAATTTTTGGCACGTACATAGTACCCCCTTGGAGAAGTGTTTTAGCCATGAAGAGGCATAAAACGGTGGATCCAAGTATGGCGGTCCCTAAATGGGGAGCTAGGAGTTATACCTGACACGCCCATGTGCTGGAAAGTCGCCATCCAAGATCCCGCTACCTGCAAAAATGAAAAAGGGGACTCAAGTACAAATAGATAAAATAAATTGAGAAATAAAACAAATTTGATATGAAATGAGGACTTACCATCTACGCGGGGTTTAGAACTTACCTCCATCGGTGCTCTGACCCTACGAAAGACATTCAAAATCAATTTTAGAAAGCTATATATATAAAATGAACTCATTTTACTATTCATTTACACGGATTGATTTGATAGTTTTTGAGCTCTGGGACCCACGGTGAGGGTTTTCGATGAGATTATAGTCAAAACATTCGTGGTGAGATAGAAATTATGCCTCTAAGAGTGGAACATTGACCTGTGAAGTCTCAGGTTAGTTCTTCTCAATTTATCATTTTTAAACCTAAAATGTGGAAATGATGAAATCCTTGTCTTGGGGGGTTATTTTTGAAAATATTAGTTTCAAATGGGTCTCTAGGGGGGAGCCCATAGGGTAGGATTTTATTTTATTTATAATGGTGAATTTTCTTGTTTTTAGGTTTTTTTAGGGCTCACGATCCGTTTGTGTTTGCAGGAAAGGACCGTCACCCCGTGTAGGGTGGTGGTTACAGGACTGCCACCTTAGAAGATGGTGGTTATGGAACCGCCACTCTGCACAGGGTGGCGGTTCGTGATAGAAAGTTAAAACAATGCTTTCTTTTATTTATTTTTGCATTGTTTTACACTTTTACATGTCTTTAATAGTTTTTTCTAATTGGATTTTGGTACTAACTCACTCCTTTTTTGTGTTTTTGGGTGTATGCAGAACAAGGAGTATATTAGATGGAGCCAAGAGAGGGAGTGTGATTGGCTCCCAGCTGTATTAGAGGCACTCTCTCAGGAAGAGCAAGATACCCTTCAGAGGGTTGGTATTTGGAGGATCACACAGGTCCCTCGCATTGCACCTGCCAGTCACATACTATGTGACTTATTTTCATACTGGGATACGGATTGGAACACCTTCCAATTTCTAGTAGTTAGGGGTGAGTGGACCATCACCCTGGAGGATGTTTACCATATACTAGGGGTTCCGATCCCTGGGCAATAGCTATCTCTTAAGATAGCAGTATTGAAATCTCAGGTGGTTTAGTGGGCCACCTATATGGGAGATGCAGTTGTATCGATGGGATCAAAGAAGGGAGTGAGGATCCATTCCATTATTAAGTCAGACATTCCTATGCTCCGCAAGGCCATCATGGGAATCCTTGCATCGAGACTAATTGGGGAAAAGGGAGGGGACACCCTCTTATATTGTTGGGCCCCCATTATTACACAGATTGAGGGCCATGGACGTGTCTATGCTTGGGGAGAAGATATCCTCATAACCACCTACCATGAGTTGTATAGGGTGGTACGACTACAGGGACACTCACTAAGTCACCCAACTCTTATCATGAGTTGGGTGTATGAGCATATCACCCCATATGGGAGAGGTGTAGAGGTAGAGGATCCCAGGGCCATTAGGGCAGCGAGGTGGATAGGGATGATAGTTCTTAGAGCACCCCACTAGCCAGTGGCCTCTTTGACCACCATATACATGGAGGCCACTCCTTATCAAGCCATCGCAGGGGTATGGGGAGAGGAGACTATTACATTGATTGTTTTTCAGACTACCTGTCAGCTGGTAGATAGGGTGAGGATGTTGGAGATCCACCCCTTTGATAGAGTACCATAGCAATTCGGCCTCCCCTATATTGACATGTTTCCTCTAGTGGGCCCAGTGTATAGATCTATCCATGAGGCTCGGGGAGGTCCTAGAGGCCAGGGTTGGACCATTGTTACTTCTAGTGTTCCCATTACGGCTAGGAGGGTAGTACGTGCTCGAGGGAGAGCTGGTGCTCCTCAGGTAACTTTACTTCATATTTTCATCAGTCCTACCCATAGTAGTGATGAGCCCTTTGACGTGGACTCTGAGTCTTAGGAGTTCACTAGGGGAGAGACAGAGGAGGAGATAGAGGAGATGGAGATCAATGAGATGGGTGGGGGGGTGATAGTGATCTTGAGTGGCATGATACTCAGGAGATCCTATGGGCTGAGAGGGAAGAGCGGAGCGTAGAGAGGGTGACTCTGGTCTTAGAGGAGTTTCTCTCTTAGGACTTAGGTGGAGATGGTGAGTCCATTACAGGTTGTCACATTGCCCTAGACATGGGAGAGGGACACCAGTCAGTGGTGGCATCAGTGGTAGACGTGGATCCTAGAGATCCTTCTTGGAGGCCTAGAGATCTGAGTGAGTTGCTATTCTTCTCTTGACATTTGTTTTAAATAGAATTGTTTTAGTCATTATTTCTTTTTATTTTGTCTACTCTTGGTTTTATCTTTGATCATTTTCTAACTTGTTTTCTCCTTTGTTTGTAGCAACTGTTAATGAGTGGCGAGACTTGATTCACCGAGTATGTATAGATACCTTGTTGCTCCCCTCAGAGAAGACTCGTGTTGAGCTATCTATAGATGTGGGGGAGCCTTCAGCAGCCGGTAGGCATACCGATGTTTTCACCTCTGTCTGGCATGTGGTGAAGATCATGACTTTTGTCTGCACTGAGGTAGTTGGATATAGGATGGTGGAGCGCTTGATGAGGAGGAGTCATTCTCATAGCGAGATGGTAGCTACTGGCCATGACCGCGAGCCCTTAGTGCATTCGGAGCACCGGCGTAGCCAGAGTCCTAGATGTGGTTGTGTTCCTTCTGAGGGATGCCATAGGGATTGAGAGGAGACTCTTGTAGTATTTTGTCAGATATTTATATGAGTGTTTTTGTACTTTTTGGGCTCATTGAACGTTTTGACCATGCCTAGTGCATGATGGCATTGTATATGAAACTTAATTTATATATACATATATCTTTTTGGATCTAGACTCTTGGTACCTAGAATTTCATGACTCGTTTCCACATGTGTAATTAGATGGTTTTAGAATATTTGTTTTCATGCTTTTCAGAATGTATGCAATGGATGACAAATGATAATAAATAGAATGTTTTACCTTGTATGTTTTTTGTAATGCTGATATGAGATTATATAAACATATGGTAGTACCAAACTTTTTAATTCTTTGGGAAATGTTTGTAATTTCTTCTTATGTTGGAAAAACATGTTGAATGTATAGTAATAAAGAGATGAACTTGCCCCAATCCCAATTCCATGCAACTAGTAAGATGCAAGGGCTTAGCACCAAGAGTTAGGAAGGGCACAAGTTGTATGATTTTGACTAAATGGAATAATAAGAGATAGACAAACTAGTAACAGAAACCAAACCTAAACCTACACACCTACCCTACTCAGAACTACCACCAAGCTTAGAAGGCCACTTACTTTCCATTTTATCTAGACTTAGATTCATAAATGGCAACTTGGTTGACAAAATCTGGTTTTGAGGATTTTATCTCTTTGGAATTTGAACATTTGTTTTCTCTTAATAGAATTTGATTTGTACTTCTAGCATACCAAGATTTTTTAATTTGTGTGAATGGACCCCCCACACCCTGCCTCACACCACTAGTAAGAAGCATGGGTTTGTCACCAAAGGAAAGATATAGGTGAGTAAGGGCACTTATTTCCTTTCCCAACCTCACACCACCACTAATAGATGTGGGCTTATCACCAAAAGTTTATGGGGCAAAGAAGTGTGTAAAATAAAATATTTTGTTTGCTTGGTGCTTTTGATTCTATTTGATTTTGACATTTCTAATCTATGACTTTGGGATATCCTTTCTTTCAAAGAGATTTAAGAGGGATAGATGTGACATCAAGAAGCTTCTAGAATAGACCATAGGTAAGGACAACTTCACCTAGTAGAAAGAAAGAGCAAAACCAAGTATGCAGGCCCCGGTATGGTTTTCGTTAATACTTGTCTGTCAAACTTGGTGAGAATATTTGAAAATACTTGATGATGTTTTGAAGAGATGTGATTTGAATGCTTTTGCCAATACTTTCATAAATTTGTAATAAATTGCTTAAGAGTAAGTTTCTGGACTACCATTTTTACGAAATGAGTGGACAGAATGAAATAGATAAATGGCTAATGTAATGTAGGTATTTATAATGTACAAGTGGTGATTCTAATTTCTTATGTGTAAAATGTTTAAAATGCAAGGAATTGACAGTTTCACTAAATTCCTCACCTTCTAGTGCGCACAAAATATACGCACCGTTTATGTAGTCCTTCATGACTCGGTATGGGCCCAATCACTTGGGCCGTAACTTCCTTCCTTCACTGGTTTTCTTATTAATCCAGCTATCTAGCCTTAGAACTAGATCTCCCTCATATATTTCTCACTCATAGAATCTTTTGTTATACTACTTGCACATCCGGTCAGCATAGGCTATGTGTCATTGTTTAGCGTTTAACCTGGCCTCATCAAGGCTTTCCAGTTGAGAGAGGTGTGCCTCCCTATAAGCTTCTTCATCCAGAATCCCTTGAAATGAGATGCAAACACTAGGTATTTCAACCTCAAGTGAGAGAACTGATTCTGCCCCAAATACCAACGAGAAAGGGGTTGCTCCGTTTGGTGTTATTATTGAGGTTCGATGGGCCCACAAGGCTGGATATAGTTTTAAATGCCAATCTCACTTGTTCTCCTTGATTGTTTTGAGGAGAATAGCTTTCAACGTTTTATTTGTCACTTCAGCCTACCCATTGGCTTGAGGGTAGTAAAGAGAGGACATGTGATGGTTTATTTTGAATTTTCTACATAACTCACAGACCTTGTCATTTTTAAAGGACGTGCCATTATCTGAGATAATGACTTATGGGACACCATACCTGCAAATGATTTGCTTTAGAATGAATATGGCAATTACTGAACCTAGTATGGTGGTGAGAGGCATGGCCTCCACCCATTTGGTAAAATATTTCATGGCTATAAATATAAAATTATGGCCATTGGTTGATGAGGGAGATAGTTTTCCTATCAATTCCAGAACCCACGTGGAGAAGTGCCACAGGGTCATTATTGGTTGCAGGGATTGTGTTGGCATGTGAATCTCGTGAGAGAATTCTTGGCATTTGTGGCACTTACGTACAAATTCCACTGTGTCATGTTCGAGAGTGGGCCAAAAATAGCCCAGGCGATGTATTTTGCAAGGGGTGGCATGACCACCAAAGTGGCCTCCACATATCCCACTGTGGGATTTATGAAGAATCTTTTTGGATTCTTCTATGTCGATGTATCTTAGAAGCATGTCATCGAAGGCTTTAAGATAGAGTACCTAGTCCAAAATAACATATTTAGTAGTAATAATTCATAACCACCTTTTTTGTTTTGATGTGGCACCTTCCAAGTATGTGTGGTCTATGATAAAATTGATGATATCAGTATACCATGGACATGTAGAGATGGGGGGCCTAGTTTCAATTAAGTATACACAGTCATCAAGAAAGTCCAGATTTACCAGATTATCTCCATCTAGTGGATTGTCAGCTAACCAATCTATAATTATTTGTCCTTTAACGAATTTTTGGTTTACGAATGTCAACTCAAATTCACCCATTAAGGTTATGAAACGTCCACCCTTTTTAGATAAAGATCCTTGCATGAGAAATGTTTGTAAATGATCTGTCTTTATAATGACCCTTGTTTCTTGGTTTAACATGTAATGTCTTAGACATTTTGTTGCAAAGACTATGGCAAGGCGAGTGAGACATGAGTGGCTCATGAGTATAGGATCAAAGGGCGGTCTAGTTTGGGAGGCATTAAAATGGGTGGAGACAACAAGAAGCATTTAACTGCTTCAAAGGCCTCGTTACATTCTTCAGTCCAATCAATGTTATAATCTTTCTTTAATAGATTGTTGATTAGATGAATGGAAAAACTTAAATATAGGATGAACCTTCGGATTGCACCGAATTTACCAAGAAATTACTAGATTCCAAACTCATCTAATGGTGGGATAATTTCAAGAACAACCCGTATTTTAGCTGGATCAACATCAATCCCTCGTGAAGATATAATGTAGACCAGAAGTTTGCCTCCTGTCACACCAAACATGCACTTCTATGGGTTTAATGTGATGCCATATTCAATTAATCATGAGAGGATGATACAGAGCACTACCGGATGATCACAGCATTTCTTGGCCTTGGCAAACAAGTCATCCACATAGGATTCCAAAATTTTATGGATAAGATTGTGGAATATATATGTCATTTCCTGCTGATACGTAGCACCGGCGTTCTTAAGACCAAATGGCATGATAGCGTAGCAATAAGTTCCCCAGGGAGTTATGAATGTAGTTTTGGCTTGATCTTGTTTAGATATTTTAATCTGATTATACCCTAAGAACCCATTTATGAGGAACAACAGTTCAAATCTAGCTATTGCATCAACGATAACGTCAATGGATGGTAATGGGAAGTTATCCTTGGGACAAGCTTTGTTAGTATCCCAAAAAACTATGCAAATGCGTATCTTCCCATTCTTTTTTAGGACATGGACAATATTAGATACCCATTATGAATAGTCAATGGGCTTAATGAATCCCACTTGGAGAAGATTTATTACTTCCTCTTTTACCATGAGAGCCACTTTTGGTGTCATTAGTCTTGACTTCTGTTTAATTAGTTTTACATCTGGTTTAGTGACAATATTATGTACCACGACATGTGGTGTGATGCTCTTCATTTCTTTATAGTTAAATGCAAAATCCTTTTGATGTTCTTTGAGGATTTGGGTGTGTATTTCTATCTCCTCCGCAGTTAATGAGGATCCCAACTTTAAAAAATTTGGTTCTTCCTTCGTTCTAATGTTTATGTCAATGGTTTCTTCTATTAAAGAAGCGTTACCTTCTTCAAATTTAGGTGGTGCTGGAGGTAGTTCCAAGCTTTCTCTATTTTCTATCTCATAGATATCGAGATCCTTCTGTGGAGGAGACTCTACCATGGGATTTCCAAAATAGGAAGAGGAATGTGGTATTAGGGAAATATCAACTATACGATGAGCAAGGTGTAGCTCTGCATCATCGTCAAAGTGATCCATGATAGAAAAATCATCCTCATCTTCTCCATGAGTCAGGAGTGAGTTTTTTGGTACTTTACGTACTAATGGTTCGATACGAAGTGATACTGTGAAATTTGTATCCTCTAAATCGTTGTTTGGGGTGAAACAGGAAGCTGAGGTTGCTATTGAGTCTGTGAGAAAGTTCTGCTCTCATGGGATTGCTTCAATTGATATGAAGTTAAATCCCTTGCTTAGATCTAACACTGCTATTTTGTATAGTTGTAAATGTTCAGCCCTAGTTTCATATACCTCAGAGATTTGGTTTACAACTAGTTGCAAGTCTCCTAGCACTCTAATGTCATCGACACCCATTATTTTGGCTAGGTTGAGGCCAAGGATGAGGGCTTCATACTCAGCCCCATTGTTTGTACATTCAAAGTTTAATTTAAAGCCGAAAGGTAGAATTTTTCCCTCGTGTGAAGTAAAGATTACTCCCACCCCAGCTCCAAAGTGACATCTAGCTCCATCGAAGTGGAGATTCCAATACTTGCTTGGAAAAATGGATGTTGGGATATCTGTTGTATCTATTTCTTTTTCTTTGGTTACTTCTACCATAAAAACTTCATCTGATGGAAGAGAAGCAATTCCCAGGGTGTGTCCCATACCCATAGAATCAAATGGTAGGAGAATAGGTAAGTCTTTCTCGAGAAACTTGACAATTTTTGTGGTAGTCCCTAGTGACACTATTTTTATAACATTGGTCTCACTTATGAGTGCCGGAATGTCTTCGGATGGATTTGTAATTTCTAATTCTGTGGTGGGTATCAACTCTTCTTTTGCTTTCGACTTAATTGGTTTGATGAGTTGATTTGTTGGGAGTTCAAACTCGGAGTGAACACCCGGTCTCTTCTTCAAATCAGCTAGGTGTATATCGAAGGGTTTTGGGTCACCTTGCGCCATGAATATTTTCCCTAAGTGTAGAAATATTATTTCTTGGAATAACGTGGAAGGGATTTCCTTCATGCGGTGTATCCATTGCTGACCAAGGATTATATTATAGTTGGTTTCCCGATCTATAATATAAAACTCGGTGAGGGCCATCTTGGGTCCTAAAGTGACTGGTAAAACTATGGTTCCAATCGAAGTGGCCTTAAGGCTATCATATCCTCTTAGCGTATTTCGTGTTGTGGAACATTTTGTCTCTCCATATCCTAACTTTTGAAGAAAATAGAAGGGGACTATGTTAACTACTACCCCATTGTCAGCCATTGCATGTTTAACATAATTATTGTAAATTCATACTTTCAAATGTAAAGTTGGGTCACCTCTTCATGCAATCTCAGTGTCTGTTGGCATTTTTCTTATATCAAATATAAATTCATTACCCCTATCTGGCGGCCCCGGTGGATAAACGTCAAATTCTACACAGTTTACTTGCATTTCTAGAGGAGGAGTGACATTGATTAAATGACCAAGGCCTAATGCTTCTAAGAGGGCAGACTTGTGGGTGGGAGAGTTCTTTAACAAATCCAAAAAGGATATGTGAGAGAAGGTTTTAGTTAAATTGTTAATTAAATCATAGGTGCCTATGGGTTTTAGCAATGTGTGTTGACTATTGTCTGGTTCCAATGGATAACTTGGAGTAGGTTGAGAAGAATAATCCCATGTTCTTGTTATGGTTTCTACGAGTAGCTCGGTGTCTAACTCTACCAAACCAACTATCTTGGTTTGGGTCGAGTTCCTAATTGGGGTGTGACTGGTGGATTTAATGAAGTTGAAGCTTCATGGTCATTATTTCATGTTACAACACCCTTGTTTGTTCTGCTAGGATATATCCTGTTATTGTTAGAATGGTTTGGGAGTGGATCATTAAAGATCTTGAGGGGTTCATTTTGAGGGGAAACTGCCCATGCATAAGTGTTTGGCATGGGCACTACAGAATTTTTTAAGAACATATCTATAAAGAGTTTTTTTTATCTTATAGCAAATGTTGCATGAATTTATTGTATTCATGACAAGTCCTAGTATTGTGGCCTTGAATCTTGTGGAAGCCACAATATAAATTGGGATTATAATTTTGAGGTTGTTGATTAAAAACCTATTGTGGCCCAAAATTTTGATAAGCTTGTTGGTTGTTAGAGTTAAAATTTTGAGGTTGTTTCCTTTGGTTTTGACTCTGATATCCAGTTGGGTTTCGACTTGGACCTTGTGTTTGGATTTGTCGTTGTTGTTATTGTTGTCGTGGTGGACGATTAAAATCCACTGCATTGATTATTGGAGTAAAATTATTATTTCACTAATTATTAACAGGTGGTGAAATGTTTACAACCTTTTCCCTTTTAACTTGGTCATTTACTCCATATGTTGTAACTCCATGGTTCTTGTTAAGGATGTTAGGTCCTTGATTAGCGTTCCATGTATTAGAATAGGCCGTGGTGTTTTGATTGGGAGTGTTTAATTTCCCATTTGTCCTATATGTCTTATGCCCACTATTTATCATTGCTTGGTCGATTTGGAGAGCATTCTCGAGTACTTCATTGTAAGTTCTTAGTGGGAACTTCTGGACTTCTTCCTTTATCTCTTTATTGAGAGAATTAAGGAATAAATCACATAGATCCATTTGATCCATGTTTGGATTACAATCTGAGGAGTAGAGAACCATACGCCATCTTTGAATAAAATGCGCACCGGATCATTATGTTCTTGTTTAATATGCAATAATTCCTTAATACCTGTTCATAATAATTTGTTCATATGAAAAGCTTTGATGAAATCAGACACAATTTGTTTGAATGAGTGTATCGAGGCTTCAGGTATTCTGTAATACCAATCAAGGGCAATACCTTCTAAGGTTTTAGGGAATATTTTAGCGACAACCCTGTCCCAAGGGAGTAACTCCTATATGGCTGTGGCATAGGCCTTAATGTGTGCATTTGGGTCCCCTTCCCCTTTGTATTTGGGTAAATCAGGAAGAGGTCTTGGAATCATAACACTTCATATGGTGAAGTCTAGGGGATCTTTTAAATATTATAAATAAGTCCCTACCACATAGGCCTCGACCATCGATGGCACTTGTTGAAGGGGTTGAGGTGGCATGGGTTGTTGATATGGCATAGCATATGTGTTTTTAAGGACATAAGAGAATCCATGTCGTTGAATGAACATTGCGGGAGAAGATAAAATATCTCCTTGTGGTGACCTTGAATAAATTTTTAAGTAAAGAGGAGCATTGTTCTGGTATGGGTTGTTTGGTGCCAAGCCGGGAGGTGTCATGTTTTCAACTAGAGCGGCATTTGAAAGCACTATCCTAGTTCGTGTTTGTTGTGGGTAACTATAAGGATTTTCAGGAGGCATGCCTAACGTGCCTATTCTTATAAGAAGGTCGACCAGACTGGGATGATGCAAAGGGTTGGGGATTCCTGCTTGCCCAAAATATGAATTTTGGTTTACTTGAGCAAGTTCCAGTCCTCTAACCTTTTCAACTAAGGTTGAAATGACCTCTATTGGTGAAGACACAGTGTTTTACCTTAATGGAATTTTTTCTATACCTTGAGGTTGTAAAGGGGTGTGATACCCTGCTATGAATTGATCATTACCCTACCAAGCTTCACCGAGGGTATTTCCCATAGGTGGAGGAATGGGGGTGTTTTCTTGGCATAGGGTATCAGATTGTATTTTTAAAGTTCCTATAGGTGGATACATATTTTGGAAGTGTTGTTCACTTTTAGCAAATCATGCTAAGTACTCCTCATCCAAAAAGGGGAGTGGGTCTGACTATCTACTGATCTGTGTTCTGAACAAGACCCAAGGAGATGAAGTGGATTCCCTAGTAAATGTCATATTATTAGATCTTGATGGCTCTGGCTATTGTGTTTGTGTAAGTTGATCAAACTCCTCAATTCGAAACAAAGAACTTGAGCTAGTTCTTTAAGGGGGAGTCTGAGATGATAAGTAATTACTTGAATAGTTATCAGCCCATACATAAGTCGAGGGCAATGATTATCTATTTATTTGACTATAGTTTAGTTAGAGGCCTGAGAGAGGTCTATCATATGCATCGTAACTTGACATATTCAGGGGGTATATGAATACCCGCAAAATAATGGGAAAGAGTGAAGGTGGATGAAAGAAATGAAAAATAAAAGAGGAAGAACTGTTTGTTTCACATCGGGTTCACCAATTTTGTACAATGGAAAAGTGACATGCGAGCATGGGAATCTACAAGTACCTCTTCCTCATACCTGACATCTTGAGGTCATGCCGAGATGGCCGGTGAATGTTGAATATGAATAGATATAGACAAGCTAATCAGGTAATCTTATATCCTCAATATGCAATAATAGAAGTTGTGAGTCTAAGGAAAATAAGGCCCTCCTAACCTGAATTGGTGTAATGGTTCGTTCGGATATAATGGTTGTTTGGAGGCTCCAATCAATGTTGAGCCCTGCCAAGATCCTGTTTCTTGGTTGTTGGATACGTGGGAAGTGACCTGTGGGAGCTTCATATATATCTCCAGACAAGGTCATGAAAATGGTGATGGGAGGTTCAGTGGATTTGTAGTGAACTATGGGTGGTTTTCTAGTCTAACCTAGAAAATATTATATTTATTGGCTTCTATATTCAATATGGAGAACTATGTTATAATATCTAGAAAGAGTGGCGAGGATCTAAATACCAGTGTTTGTAAGCTGGTGTCAATACTTAACTGATTTGCAGGCCTATTGGGTTGTGGGACTTGGGGATCACAACCATGAGTGCGTGGTTGTTGTGGACCTATTATGGTCATGTGAATAATCAATCCCTTCTTCCAACTATCTAGTAATCATATGCCTTTTCAGCCTCTATGTTTAGAACTAGAAGTTGTATAATTTTCTCAAAGTACCTAACAGGTGTTCTGGAAACTTGAATGAGTAAGCTAGTATCTATGTTAATGAGGAGGTCTCTTGCATCAGGTTATGGAACTAAAGGATCACAACCAAATGCTTATTCTCTTTCGAATCCTTGTACAGTCATTTGGGTATTTTATCAAGGCAGTCTAGAGTTATGATTATTTGACCAAAATGTGTATGTCTTATCGTCTTCGATGTTTAAACCTCCCAGTTGTTCACTATTTGCTTGTAGGTTTTTTTTTGCTCAAAAGACCTGTATCCTAAGGTTCTAATCTATATCAACTAATGTCATGGGTAGATTTGATTGAGGCACTATTGGTTCAAATATATATTCTCTAGGCTCTCTAGGTCCTATGATTGTCATATAAAATGATTCAATTTTGAACTAAAATTAATAAACTGATTACGAAAGAAGTATTTAAACTATGCAATAATTCTTCTATTTTTGTATTTTTGATGATGTATTTTAATGAAATTAAAGAGAAACTATTCTAGTATATTTAGAAAAATGAACAACTAATCTAGCAACAGAATTTAAAACAAACAAAGTAGCCTGGTGTGACTATTTGCCTGTGCAGTTGTGATTTTATCCTAAATATCTAAGCAACTAATTATATTAAATTGAAAGGATCTTGATCCTACCTCAGAAGTGAGGAATGAATCATATTTTCTCAGAAACTATCAATCCCCACAGCTTCCTCAGTGATATCAAGAGCAAAATTTTAACTGAAATAAAATAATTCACTACTCTATTTGATACGTTGTAACTAGAACTTTGATAGCTCAAACCTAGCATTTACAGAACAATGGTAAATCCAGTTGTGTGTGATTTCATCCCATCAATGTGATCTCCTCATTCCTTCATGTCCTTGTGAATTTAGAAAAGTGTGTATATGATAGTATCAACAGAAGATGGTATTTGAACAATGGCAGATTTGGATATAGACCGAATACAATGCGAGTAGAAGAGGGTTTACACAAGTGAAAAAAGCTTGACTATGTAATTCCTAGCGGGATTTATTGCGGGAATACAACACAAGTGTACCGAGAGTTTTATAATATATCCTTGTGACAAAACAAACCTACAACTTTAATGGATTCTAATCTAGAAATGACACTATTCTATGCTAAGCTGACTGATATGGCATAGCAATGAAGCAAGACTTAAAACAAGAAGATCTAATGACCTCTAAAAGACCAAGAATGGAGGCAAAACATGAAACTGATAGAATTCTAAGCAAGAAATTTAAACACTGAATAAGATAATTGAGAAGGTGAGGGGCCATTTGTTTGAAAACAAGCTGGCTATTTATAGAAAAAGCATTTACCAGAGGGTAACTCCCAATTGAACTCTTTTACTATAAACAAAGGAAAAACATTATTACCAGGGAACCAAAAACATTAATGTAAGCCACAGTGGTTGAAGAAAGCTTGTAAAATTAAATATTTACATTTGACGTGATCGTTGGAAGAATCTAAAAAATGCGTACAGGACCGTCACCTTGTGCAAGGCAGTGGTTACGGGACTGCCACCCTGTCTTTGGAGGTGGTCACGGGACCTCCACCCAAGCAGGGCAACGGTTTGATCACTGAAGACAAAAATGTAAGAAAACAGGGGACACAGGGCAAAACAAATCATGTGAAGGCCGAGCGGAGCGTGTGGGATAGAAACATATACTTGGCAAGCTTTTCTGGATTCTGAAAACCTTGCAAGGAGACTTATATCATCATTAGGGCATGTGTAACATCGTTCTAGCGGTTCAGTACCCTACAATTTTGGGTACATATAATGACCAACCATTTTACCTTTACATTTTTTATACTGATCATTCCCTGGATGTCATGCTCACTCATCGTGATGATCAACATAGGGAGAAATTTGTTTATTATATAATTCATATGCTTTTAGACTACGAAACTAGATATACTCATGCTGAAAAACTCTACTTAGCCTTAGTTTTTTTCACCACTAAACTTTGCAATTACCTACTCAACCACAAAACCTTTGTTTTCACCAATACTGACCCCTCACATTACATGTACTGTAATCCCTACCAACATCAACGTATTACACATTAGCTCATGCTTCTTGCAGACCTAGATCTTGAATGCATCCATCAAAAAAATTTCAAAGGACAAATCATTGTTGACCAACTTGTAGACACACCCCTCTCCAAAAACATATCTTCTAACTTTGATTCCCCTGATGAATCCATCGCTACCCTCTCCCTGGATGACACTATTTACCAGATGACCTTATTCTATAAAGGTTCCAAATGTCAGCATGGGAGTGGTGTCAAAGTTATCCCCATTCCTCTTGATGGTGAGCATATGCCATTATCTTTCAAACTAGATTTTTATTGTACTAACAATATCACCAAATATGAAGCACTCGTGTTAGGTCTTCAAACTACCATAGCCTTATACATTAAATCAATTAATATCTTTGAAGACTCTCAATTGGTTTTGAACAAAGTTAATGGTATATACCAATGTCGTAATGAGATACTTCAAAAGTATAAGCATCATGTTGACATGATTTTGAGTACCTTTGACCATTATGAACTTCAAACCACTTCACGTTTCACTAATAAATTTGAGGACACCATGGCCTATCTTGCTTCTCAAATCCCCACTTTTCCCTCCGACTCAAAATTATTGTTCATAGTATAAAGGTTGCAATCACCTTCTTATCTAATCCGAGATGTCAACCTTTTTGGAAACATTTAAACTGACCCAAGTGAGCTTTGATATAAATAGTTTGTTGACTACCTTTCCCTTTCAATTCTACCTCCAGATCTTACTCGTAATGGATAATGAGACTTTCTCAAAATTTTATCTCGCTATGTCATCATCGATGAAATTCGCTATAAATGCATATTTGACAGTATCCTATTACGATGTCTTATAATTTCTGAAATTCCATACACCATCAAGGAAGTTCACAACAATATTTTTCGGGGTCACTTTAGTGGCTTATTTTTCACCAAGTGCATCCTTGACCTTGGGTATAACTGGACAACCCTAAACCACAATTGTTTTTATTATGTCAAGTGTTGTGTCAAGTTTGAGCAACATGTTAATCTTCATCACACCCCTAGTCATGCCTTACAAGTCGTACAATACCTTTGGCCTTTCTCTCAATGGGGTTTGGATCTTGTCAGAGATATCAACCCTCATTATTCTCAATGTCATCAATGAATTATTACCACTACCAAGTATTAAATTAAATGGAATCCATACCTCTTATTTCTACAAAATATAAGAAAATATGTGAATGCATCTACCATCACATTATTTTTCACTTTGGTGTTCCTCACTACCTCATCATTGATACCGGAAAACAATTCAAAAACAAAACCCTACGGAAAATCTTTGATACCTTCGGCATTAAACTCAGTTTTTCTTCACCTTATTATCCTCAAGAAAATGTCCAAGTAGAATCAACTAACAAAATCCTAAATAAAATTCTTATGAAGGTGGTTGATGACACTAGTAAGGATTGTCACACGTGCATTCTTTTTTCCTTATGAGCTTATCGCACTAGTATTCGCACCTCAACAGCTATCACACCTTTCTCTTTAGTCTACAATATAGAGGTTTCCTTTCCTCTCAAATTCCAAATTCCATATCTTCATATCTCACTCAAATATAGGCTTAACGATGATGATTTTTTCTAGGACCATTTGGCACAGCTTGAGTTATTAGACGAACATCGTCTAAATTCTCTCAATCACCTCCAAATCTACTAAAAACATATCAAACGTGCCTACGATAAATATGTCCAAGAATGAACCTTCCAGGTCAATGACCTCATCCTGAAGGAAAATCAACATGTAACAAAAGTGAAGAAAAGTAAACGGGGAAAGTTTGCCCCTAATTGGTTTGGACCGTATATCATTACTCATGCCTGTGGATCATGTTTATCGTTTATCTTCACTCAAAGGTAAACCCAAACCTGATCCCCTCAATTCCTTGTATCTTTGACCATTCTATTGTTGAATCAAGTCATATATCACCTTATTTCTATTAAACGCTCATCCCTTGAGCAACATTCACCATCCACTTACCTATTTTAAGGATCAACGACTAAACACGAATCATGTGATTAACTGTCACCTTTTTGTCGTATCTTTAATATGAGTACCATGGCTCTACTCATGGCATTATTCTCATGGATACTTTTCATCATTTTCAGGATGGAATCCCATGGTCGTTCATCACTTAAAATCTCTCTTTAATAGATAACCTATATTTTATATGGTTTTGTCTTCATAAAAGAAGCCTATACTTCTTTATAGTCTTTTCCATGACCTAAAAGTCCAAAACAAACAATTCAAAAGTAATATACGATATTTTCAAATTCAAACTCCTTGAGTCAAAATTCTAGCAAATAGATGACTCCCTAAAAAAATTACATCTATATTTTTATCTTGTTTCTCTAAATAGACTTCTCCCTCAAAGGATAGCTATACAAAGCTATCCATACTATACATAGTCTATCATAAAAAGAAGACTATTTAAACAAAAATAAAATAAAAATATTCTTGAGCTTCCTGCATCGATCAGCTTTGCGGAGACCTCTAGGATATATTCTCTTCATCCCACATAGACTTTCCACATCGATCATTCTATAAAATAAAAGCAAAAAGAAAAAGATAACTTTTTCTTCATGGACTTGCCTATTCTAGTCTTGGCTATCTTACATAAGAGTCATGTTGTCTCACACCAAGGTTATGCTAAAACAACCCATTTCAACTCACCATATTTTCTTTTTCATCTTCCACCTACTCAAGGGATGTGCCACAAATGTGAAATTTTTTAGTCATGTTACTTTCTTCACCCTTAGAATAGTCAATCATGCAATGCATTTAGGGTCTTAAATTCATAAGACAATCTTTGATATTATATAATCATAATGGTTCTTACCAATTAGGTAGTTTTTTTCTCCTCTTACCATTCACCTCTTTTCTTACTTATTGATCCTCCTTCACAGGACTAGATCTTCAACACCTACTTTTTGGGAATTCCTCTTCCACCAAATCACCCACACCTATTCAACCTAGATGACAACCATGCCTATTTAACCTATACTCAATAATTCCTAAATGACCTAGACTCAACCATGCCTAAATGACTTAGAATCAACCATGCCTATTCAACCTATACTCACCCATGCCTAAATGACCTAGACTTAATCATGCCTAAAACCTACCGACCCATTCATCTCCCTTATCATATTATTCCATAGCTTATGGGAGAACTACATTTCTGGGGCTATGTAGGTAGCCCTCCAAGGGCATGGGGCCCTTGGAGGTTAGCTCAGAAACTTTTACCCCAACCAATTTTCCCCCTTTACATTAACATTCTACCCTAGTTAGTTTCCATTTACACAAAAACTTAAAAATTAATACATCATAAAAAAATGCATACCTACGATTTTATCACCATAACCATATTCTACTTAAATCATTTCATATTTCCATGGTATTTACTAGGAAATTTAACCACAACATATATACAATACATTATTTCCATAAGATCAGTAACTTGGATATTACCTAGGTTCCACCATTCCTATACCTGACCAAACCATGCCTATACCTAACTCGACCATACCTATACCTAACTCCATCATGCCTATACCTGACTCCACCACACCTATACTTGGGAAAACTAGGCCTATACCTAAATCCATCATGCCTAAATGACCTAGACTCAATCATGCCTAACTCACCTAGTTCCCATGGTACACAATAACAATGGAAATTAAAATGAGTACATCATTCATCCAATAATAATCATAAACTATTTTAAAGAGGAATGTCTATGTATCTATATATATGTAACACCCTGAACTGTTGTTACTTTCTCCTAAGCATTCAAGTGTTGATATGTGATTTCTAGTAAATGGATTGTGTACCTCGATTCGGAAATCATGCTTGATATGTATTAAATTTCTTGTAGATTGCAGATCTTGACTGAGTCAAAATATTAATAGACTCTTTTATTTATTTCATTTTGTGACTGAATATTAATCTGATCACGGAATGAATTATACAGGTATTCATCAATAATATCTAGACTTGGACCAGAGGAATTGATCCAAGTAATGCTTTAATTTTGTGAAGTGATAAAATTAGATCACGAACCTTGAACAGGTTGCAAGGTATGGAAGCATTTAGTAAGCTGGTCAGGAGTATGACTCAGGCTGATCTTGAGAAATGAAACGGTTCCCGATATCTAGTATATCTGGAAGGTCTCGATTAAAGACCAGGTAATAATTCATTGACATACAATTCTGTAATAAGAACAGGAGTGGCTCTGTTCTAGAAAGTATGATACAGGTCTCTCCGAGTTTTCAGGAGAAGGACCAAACTGAATTACTAAGGGTTAGTAACCTAAAACAATAACCTAACCTAGGGGTTAGATTATTGTTAGTCTAACCTAGACCTAGGCTATGTGTTATGATCCTAAAATAATAACTAAGTGTAAAATGGTTAGCATGGTCATTACCCTAAAACTCTAACCTAAGATACTAACCTAGCTAACTAAGAGTTTTTGGGAAGGGGCCTTTGAAGGGTGGCGAACCATGGGCGCTATTCTCTATGGCAATAAATGGGAAGGATAAGGATGAGGGACAGGCATATGGTGGAGGCTTAGGCAGCGGCTAACCTTGGCAGACTTGGCAATTACTAAGTTTGGAAATGAACTTGAGTTTTTGGATGGACTGTCGCCAATTTCGGCGGTCGGTGGGAGTTGAGATTAAGCGGGAAAATTGGTTTAATGGCATTTAATGTCTAGGGAGTCGAGCCGGAGCTCGCGGAACAGCATGCAAACGAGAAGTTGGAAGGTTTGTTTGGTGTATCGCGATTTTCGGTCTTCTTCTCTCTCTCTCTCTGCTAGTTTACTGTTCATAGCACCAGTTCTCTTTGAGTTGCATGGCGAGAATGAAATTCTCTGGCTCTTTTCTCTGCCATGGAGGATATATTGTAAATGGGACAGCGAAATTTTGTTGGTCGCTGTATTTGGGAAAAAGAAAAGGAAGTTTGAGCTCTTCCTGTGGTCTGCTTCGGAAATTTGATCAACAAACAGGCATGCTAGGCCCTAACCTTTAAATATCTTGATGTTTTTCAAGTGCTTTCATTAAAACAACTCTGTTCAAATGTTCTGTGAAGATTGGATGAATTTTCTATGAGATCTAGTTTGATTTTTAGCACTGTATCTCGTCTGGTTCGATTTTTCAATTTCTTCTTGATGGGTGTTTGTTTAAATCGAACTTCGACTCTATTTATTTGAGTATTCATTCTGGCTTATACATGTGTGGTATTTATTCTAAGTTTGAATGTTCGGCCTGTTTGGCGTGAGCCCTTAGAATATACCTGTGTGTAGTATAGGACCACTGTATGTCTTGATTCGTGGTCGTTGATCTTGTTATAGAAACTGTATAAAATGATTTGGGTGATTACTGTAAGATTGTTGTATTATTCGTTTATTAAAAAAAAAACTCTGTCGTGGGATTTGTTGACAGCGACTAATGATACTTTCGGGTTTCATTTGTTTTCAACTTTTAGTTTGGAACAGGCAACTGTAGTGTCACCATAGTCTTTTCGACCTGGCGGAAGTTGTTTTCCTTGTTACTAGGTTAGCGGGATTACTTGCGCACTGTGTATATTATAAATACACCTGTACTTCGTTGTATTGATCCAATGGAGTCGATGATTGAATCGTAATTGCCTAGGAAGGTAGATTTATCCATAAGTTTTGTGAATGGTCTTTTCATGAAAGCCTGGTAAGATGAAACAGGGCTTTTTGATTACTGTTATATTGAAATAATTGAAGGATAAAGACTTCCCGTGTATGCATTTTTATTTCATGTGAAAACTCTTCGAAAGTTTCGAAGCGGCCCAATAGATTCCCTTGCTTGATAAGGGTATTCGACTTGTTTTACTTGGTTGATGTTGATTGTTAACCATGAATGGCGTCTATTGATTTATCGGCCAATTTCTTGTACGTTGCTGTTGGGTTCAGTGGTTATGAGTGCAAAATCCTTAACAGTTACAGTGCGAATATATATATATATATATATACTAGTGTGACTTGGACGACTCTGAGGAGTCGATTGAATAATTCATTGTATATTTTGAACCAAATATAGTTAAGTTGTAGTGACTTAATGGATGAACATGCATTTCGATCTTGTTGAACCATTGGGATCCCTTCGTGTTTTTGGGATTTTGAGTTACAGATGTTTATGTAGACATGTATATCTTCAACCTGTGCAAATTAGTATAAAGCGACTGGCTGAGAGTAATTTATTGGCTGGTTATTGTTATGCTTGGTTGATGAATGACAGTATGAAATCTTATGCATTCGCTTGAATTGATACATCCGTTTGAATCATAGAACTTCTGGAAGGGTAACCAGTACTTCTGTCTCTTTCTGAATTCGACCCTGGACACTATTTTTTGTCATTGTTGAGATCCTTAGTTTGGATGACTGTTTCGTGTTTTGACCTTGTTAGGGTAAGTCGCGAATAACGCACCAAGACTTGCATGCTGCAAGGTAAGGATCGTTTGGTTGAATTCCTTTCCTTCACTTCAGTCCGATTTTGACTGAGCAAGAATATGTATGCTATGTTTCCTTCCATTTTGATCTGTCCGATCGACTGTTGCATGATTTGGAAGTACCGTGTGGGCAACATAACATAGTCCTTTGGGAAACCTTAGATTGTTGATGCAATAGTTGTTGTTTTCAGCGATACGCTTGTAGCTCTTGTTTTCAACTGGTGATAAGGCTTTACTGTGCAAAAGGAACTTGCATTGGGCTTATGGTTGTTACATGATTTGTTGATGTGTTAGTTGCTATACAAGAGTTTGCTGTGTTTCTGTTCTTAGTTAAACAGTGATCTTGTTTGCGGCTTGTCTAACTTGTTCATTTATATACTGGTTGACTGTTTTCATATGTGAAGGCAGTACAGTGATGAACTTATGTGAAAGGAAGTATGAATGGTTTGGTTCTTTCTCTTCCTTTATTTAATATTATTGATAATGGACTATCAGTGGGAAATTGTTTGTAACATATTGGTGGAATCCCGAATTGTTATGTTATTTCCTTTTTGGAGAATGAAACAATCTGACCAATGTTGTGATTTTGGGTTTAATGATTGTTGTGTGCATTCGTTCCTTGTTTCTTAATATTTGATGAAATATTAGGAAATGATTAAGACTAATTGTAACAATGATAGAGTTACATAATTGTAATCATTCTGTATTACAAGGGCATAGTCTGATTATGTTTACTTATGTGAATATCTGATCTCATTTAAACAGGGTGTTTAATGGAAACAATTGGTGGATTGCAATTGTTTTAAAAGTTAGTGCTTATCATGCTCAGTTCATTGAACTGACTCATGTTGACTATTTTTGCAGATGGTTGCCGTAAGAGGGTAAAAGCAATGCAGATCTGATAGGCTGATCAGATTGTTTATTTGATTTATTATGAATTACAGCTTGATTTTATGGATGTACTATATGAGAAAAGATGTTTCTTTTCCGTTAGCATTATATCAAGTATGCTGCTGTTGCATAAAATGTAATTGTACGAGTTTCGAAAGGAATGAAAATAAGTGTTTGATACTTATGTGTTGTATTCTATTCTGAATGATGAACTTCTTCGGTTTACGTAACGAAGAGGCATAGTTATCTTTGTATAATATGGATGCTTTTGTGATTGACAATGAAAGCTTGTAAGTAATTAGACTAAATTCTTATGAGTATTTAGTAGTTCTAGTTTGCTCTGGCAAAAGCAATATTGTAATTTAATTATTGTCTCTCTAGAGGATAGGTTAAAATTGAGCCTAAAAGATAACGCTAAACAAGTTGGATTGAATTACTAATCCCTAGTCCTAAGTATAACAGGACAATAGTAAATTGGATTCTAAATCATTTATATCTTTAAACTAAAAAGTATGATATAAATTCAGTTAAGAGAACTGATAGGCAATCAATGGAGATCAGATGGCATTCTCAAGCATTGGTTATGAGAAATTGTCCCGTTCTGTTGCTTTGGAATCAGGTGTATTCTAATGACTCCTTGATGAGAGCGTGACCGTAATACCTCTACCTGTAATGAGTCTTTTAGAGGAGGGTCATCTTAAGACAAAGAATCCAGGGATTTGGAAAGGCTAACCTTAGGGAAAAGTCTTTAAAGTAATTTAATCTCTAGTGCGTAACGCTTGTTTTTGGGTAGATCTTCTCGAGGCGGATTTAAAGGATGACGACATAAAGTCGACTGCAGGGCTGTACCTCCGAGAAGATTAGGATCTTCTCGAAGTTACAACAATGCAGGTGACTTATGGCGACACCCTTTGCATTGATCGCTAAGATTTACACTTGATTTCGCATGAGTTACCTTGGGACCGATTAAGAACGTGGCCATGTTATAAGACTGCCTCGGAGATTTGGGGTATCATGACACACTGGTTGAATTGCAAGGTTGAACCAGTATGTCCTCATATCCCTAATCCTCGTAGGCATCCATATAACATTATCACCTTATTAATCTGCCTCCGAGTGATTCAGCTGTGAAAGAAAGGACTGACAGTAGTCAGTATAAGACATTCTATATAACATATGAATGGGGTGAAGGACGTATTCCAGATTGACGAGTATGCCGTTAAGGAATACGAGACATGAACAGTATGTTTCAAATCTTTGGCCAAAGTATCGCAAGCTGCTGATTGCGTTGTCCTAATTCACCTAGTCTAAGGGATGAGATGCCGATGAATAATGGTAACAGTTATTCAGTTAGATTCCTTGGACAGAGCATTCTGAATCCCAGATTAGGGAAGAGAACCGCCAGAGTATTGTGTTAAATAAAAACACTAACTCTTTTTACTCATGAATAGATCGGTAGATTACCGAGTCATGGAATGAATAGATCGGAGGTATTCCGAGTCATTACAGCTGCATATGGTTGTCTGTTATATAAATGGTTATTTGAATTGTGAGTTCTAAATTATGTATTTAGAACCAGTATGCAATTATCAAAAAAAAAAAATTCACTTGTTCTAAAGTTTAAAATGAGGATGTTACAATATATATATATATATATAATCAAAGTGTCTCAAAAAATCTCATATAAAATCTCACAAAATCTTTGACATGCAGGTCGGTATATATAAATCAAAAATCATCATACAAGTATCACATGCCATGATCAATCAACCCCACCTGAGGCCACCCTCTCCACTCTCACCCATCTCCTCCTCCTGGCCCTTAGCACGGCCCAATCTACAAGAACTAGTAACATCACCCTGACCCTATCTCTAGGGTTGATGACCACTTGTGCTACCTGAGTTGTGAGTCCTGGACCTAGTCCTCTCACTAGTTTCCTGTTAGACCCTATACTCGGTATATGATGGAACATCAATACCTACATTGGCTAAATGGTCCTTGTAATAGCAGGCCTTGTTCATGCCATCCATGAACCTTTCCATAGATACAGTCTGGAATGGTGACATCGGCCTACCCTCCACGTATGAACTCTATCATACTAATAGAGGATCATGTCCTGATGTCAATGCTTGTACTAGGGGACCCTGTTCTGGTGCCTATGTTGGTACCTGTGTAGCTACCTAGGCCTATAAGTCTACGACCTATGCCTACGTGGCTATCAACTATCCCTCTAAACTAGTAACCTTTACCTTTATCACTGTTACTTGTGCACCATCCAATGCAGGAGCCTATAATTGTACTTGTGCCTAAGTCTAGGCAACAGTCAGTTGACCCTGTAATGTAGTCACATTCCCTATCAAAGTAACTACTTTTGCCTATGCCACTGTCAATTGAACTCCCAGTGTGGTCACGTATCCCTATAGGGCATCCCTCTGAACCATCACTGTGGCTAAGTTTGGTTGACCTGGACATGGTGGTGCTTCTTGTAACTCCACTACCCACCACTTTCTGTATGCCATAATGGTCCTTGCATCATCCAATATCATATTCATTAGTACCTCCTCTTATCCTCTGGGGTCTATGGACCAGGGTGGAGACAAAGGTCTCTCCACATCATCCTTTTGGTACTATGGTAAGGGTGGTGGTACATCCTACTGTAATCTAAACTAGCATTGGAATCTGTTGATCAGGATCATCTCATATTCGCTAGAAAGTCTTCCTTGTATCCACCACACTGATTGTAACTCATTTAACTCCTTATTCATCCCTCTAAAAGTTAGAAAAATAGCATAATGCTGCCAAACTATGTCCGTCACACATAGGCGTTCCACCTCCCACCTATATTATTGTAACACCTTGAACAAACTGTTATATTTCTCTTTACATTACAAGCGTTGGCATGTGATTTTCTTAAATTAGGTATGTTTCCTTTATGGTTAAAAATCATGCTTGTTATGGATAAATAATATTTTCTCTTGGATTCAGTCGACTGAAATGGTATGTCTTTCAGGAATCCATTTTCACTTCTTGTTGATAAGTTGCAATCTGATTTTTAGGGTTGCAAACTTATCTATTTGGACTGACTCATCCTTGGATCAATTTCAGTGATCCAAGGAATGTTTTAAATCTTCTTAACAGACTAAATGGTAAATTGGCATTCATTGGTTAAACTACATCATGGACTAAACCTATATTTGTTGCAAATTCTTTATTATCTTGAAAGACCGTGTCTGTATTATGTCGTGTGTGGTACTCGACTCTTTTTTATTGACCCTTATAGGGCACTTAATGGTGTTAAGGGAAATAGAACCTACTTCAGGATTTTGGAGAAAGAGAGAGAGAGAAATGTGTCCTATATCTAATAAGGTATATCCTAATGGGATTCAAGACTCAGGTAAATTTTCCTAACTCTGTCTACACTACTCTACATGGGATGACATTCTAACCTAAGGGATGTTAAGTTATTTCTAACCTATTGCCTAATACTATTCAGTTAAGCTATGCCCTAACCTAAGGTGAAAATCTATTTGATTGAAGGTTATATCCTAAAGTTATACTTTTAAATTAACCTAAGATCTAACCTAAGAAAATTGAATCTATCCTAAACTAATGGGTAGGAAAGGGAACCTAAGGGTCAATTGGTAAGTGGGAGGTAAGTGGTGGTTCCTAAGCTTTTAATGGGATGTGATTTTGATTTGATTTGGTATTAAGGCATGGAATTACTACCATTTTGGCAGAGGATAGTTAAATTTTAGTGGAAGCTACGTGGAGGCATCACTAAGTTTAGAAATGCGTGTGGAAATTCAATTTGGTCTCGCCAATTTTGGATGGCAGTGGCAAAGAGAGAGAAGTGGGAATATATAAATTAATGTCATTAATTCACCTCGGTTTTGGTGAGCACATTGTCTTAGAAGGCATGCTAGTGGATATTTTTGGGGTTTTTTTGTTTTGCATGCTTCCCGACTTTTTCTCTGTATGGAGCTATCTGGTTCTTTGAACCAGTAGTTCGATTTGTACTTTGTGACTATTTTTTATTTCTCTAACCTATTTTCAATTCGAGGAAAGTATATGAGGCATTGTGGAAAGATATTATGGTTGGTTGAGCTTACTTGGAGAAAAAGAGGTGTTGGAAACTCAACTAAAAGTCTTCCTCAAATTAGCAGAAGCACTATCAGGCATGATAGGCTCTACCCATTAAGATTTCTTGCTTTCTTCTAAATGATTCATTAAAACAATTCTACTCACTGGAAATATATATATTTTCATGATGTATTTTGTTATTTAGTTACATGTATTCATGAAATCTATTTGGGTTTTGGAATATGAATCCTTTATTGTTAATGGTAGTATTTGGGAACTTTCTCTGTACTAGTTGTTAGATTTTTGCATGAAAATTTGTATTGAAACTTTTTAACTTGTACTTGAAGCTCTAAAAATTGTATTTGAAGCTTTGTAGCTTGTATTCAAAGCTCTGTATCTTATATTTGAGACTATGGTTGATTGAACTAGTTTGTTTCTTGAATGGTTCTGAATCTCTTCTATAGTCTTATGTTCATTGAGCTTTTAGTGGAGCTTGTGGACATTCTAAGCTCGTATTAAACCCTCATGATTTTCTTTGATATTTTTATTAGGACTATGTGTTCTATTTTGGAGCGAGTTGGAACTTGGTGCAGTTCATAACTTTGATTGAATCATTGAATTCAACAACTGTACTCATATTCAGTTCCTACGAATGTTGAACTTACTGTTGAGTTGTTGAGTTTTGTTATGTACTTGAGCTCTGAATTGGAGTTTTATTCTTCCTTAGCGAACTGGAAATGCTTGAACTCATAATAGAACATTAATGTTTATTCTGGGCTTGTATTTAGACCTTGGGTTTCGTTATAGACTCGTATTGAGCTTGTGATTTTCTAAACCTATGTTCGAAGCTCGTATTTGACACAGTATATGTATACCATTTTTGGTTTTTTTGATCTTGTATTGGAATCGACGTGTTTGATTTTGTACAGGTATTCTGAGCTAGAGTTTAGTGGGTATTTAGAATTTTAAAGCTTTAATCTCATTAATACTATCTTCTCGAAGGGGTCTTATGAGTTTTTTTTTTGGTTAGAGGTAGACCATGTAACTTCTTTTTGAAACCTCCTTTGTTTTACTTCTTGTGAGAGAATGGTTGTATTACTTCCATCTTTTAGGCCACACGGTGTTCTTGAATTTGACAAGGCATGTGAATTCAAAGTGTATCTTCTTCTTCTCTTCCTGAGCGAACCCATGTCTTGTGGGAAGTTTGACTGTTTTTTTATTAGAATTAAATGGACCGGAGCTACGTCCTATTGTGGGATCAGTTGATCTTTAGTTTGTTGAATCAATTGTTAAAAGATAAGGGTTTATAGAAGAATATTATTTACTTCCTTTTTGTCTTTGATGTTGAAACAAATCCTTACCTATCATGATCTTTTAGCTTGTACACAAAGAGGCCGGTGATGAATCTATTCAGTCGAGTTAGAAGAATTTTGGGAGAATGCTTGTCTTGGATGAATTTTTTAGTGTTATTACTCTCTTTTGATCTTTTATCTTATTCGTAGGTTTTAGTAGAACGTTGAATTTAAACCTATTATATTGTATGTTGTATGAAAGGATACAGTATCACCAATCTGAATGCTTGGTAATGTTGCTCTTATTTGGGATTATGAACTGTCTTCTCATTTGCATTTTTTTGTTAATGCTTTGTAATTGGAATTTAGTCTTTAAATCAAAGTTGTGTTGACCTTGTAATCTTTTACGATTGGAGGATTTCTACTCCTGTATTGTATCATTGATTGAACCTCCAAGTTTTATAGAGAAATAATTATGTTCTCTTGGGGATAGTATATAGTTAGGGATTATACTTTGTATTTCTTTCTGAGATTTGAAATTACACTTGAGCTTGGAGAATAGGAAACTAGCTGTAAGATTTGTGATGGAATTATGTAGTGTGAATTCTTTTTACTATACGCTCGGTTTTGTGTTCTCTTTTGGGGAACTAGATAAGAACTTATAAGTATAATTAGATGAGGGATTTCATTTCATAGTATAAATGAAAAGAAATATGGAATGGGTATTTTCTGTTTGAGGTCCTTTTTATGTTGATTGTATAAGTTCATAGACTGAACTTCTCTTTATTTGACTCTCTTTTGATATGAAAATTTATTGTAGATTGGTTAAGATAGTTAGTTGCTAAAGTATAGCTTGGATTTGGGGGTAGTCTGATTTTAGATCTTTGCATTATATCCACTAATAGATAGAAGTTAGTAAGGCTTTCTGTTAGACTGTTTTGTTTCCTAATCTTCTTGGATCGAATTGGGATTCATGTTTAGTTGTTGTCTCTTTATTTATGGACTCCTCTTTGGTTACATTTGGACTAAGGCAGTGTTGTGGGTACTAAACCTAATTTCTCCATTAGATGAATTATGCCTGAGGAATAGGTATGTATTGATGCTCTTCTTTTGTTTATATGCAAAGATGAAGCATACTAAATTGTTTTATCCTATAATTAACTTCTTCTGCTAGGAAAAGATAAATGTGTATTTCTATTCTTATGGAAGTATGAAATAATTGAATGACAAGACTTGTTTATTGTTTTTAAGTATTTGATAGGATCAATTAAATCTTGTGATATAATTTTGATGTTGCAGATTATATTATGCTCTTTTCTTAAAAGTGAATTTAGATTCTCATAATTGTACTTCTTTCTAGATGTTATTCCTTATGATTGTTTGAATGATGTATATTAATTGTTTCATTAAAGTAGAGTTGTTTAATGAAACAATTAGTGGAATGCACTTTACTTTAATGCCGAGTGCTTATCATGCTCAGTTCAGTGAGCTGACCCATGCTAGCAATTTTTGCAGATGGACATTGTAAGTGATAAAAGAAGAAAAGAATTTTCATGATGCATTGGCTTATTTAATTTTTTATCTTATGTAAAGAGTTTCGATTTATTCTTGAATTGTATTGAAAAAGAAAAGTTGTATTCTTTTTGGAATAAAGGTTGTTTGTTATACAGAATGCTTGAAATGCATAGTCTTGTAATGTGTAGTTTTATAAAGATGAATTGAAAGTTGGAGATTTACTTGTATTGGTTGTGTAAATTATCTTGTATTTATGAAGAAGAAGGAAATCCTATCTTGATGATATTTTTCATATTTGTTATATGCTTAATTTGAATAAATTTGATTTGTTGGACAAAGGGAATTATTTTAGTTTTCCTTATTAAGATGCAGCTTGTTAAGTTGCATAAGATAAAGATCTTTATCAAAACAATTCTATCATAGTAATGGAATGTGTAATGAATATGTAGTAAAACTATAGAAATTGTGAAAGATAAGAAGGGTATGACAAACCCTAATAATTAATCATGTAGAGGAAGATTCTTCCTTTCTCAAAGGAATGTAATCTAAAGAATGGTGATATGATTGTTAATCATTAGACTTCATTTCCTATATGTCTAATATAGTTGAACCTATTTGGTTGCTACACCTTCTTTGAATGGTTAAGTTACATTATAATGGAACTTATGATGTGGTTTTCCTGTTTTATCTGTTTTTTAAGCCAAGTAAAAAAGAACTTAAAAATCAATCATAAGTTAAGGAAGTTCTTTAATGACTATTTGAATAAAATATAGAAAAGAACTTATGGAGTGTTGGATTAGGAGTTAACAGGGTTGTTGTAACCGGTGTAATAAACCAAATTAATAATGTATTAATAACCTCCTTGGGGTTTGTACATCATGATGAGGCAATTTCTGTAGGATGTTGGCACATGCCAGCTATAGGACTATACCTTTGAGAAAGACAAGGATCTTCTTGAGGATACATCATTACCTTTAACTTGTGGCAATACCCTTCTGCATTGATCATCTAGATCTGCACACAAATAAGGACTTGAACTTAGTTTCTCTCTAGGTCAAATCAGTGGCATGTTTAGGATAGGTAGTAGCTTTCAATGGCTCATGGTACCTTAACACATCTAGTTGACTCAAGTCAACCGAGTATGCCCATATACCCTAAGACATTGTGAGCATCTTCCTATAATAAATTATGTTTCTAACCAGGGCTAGGGTTAAACCTTGGGCAAGTGAACTGATGATAGTCAGTAAAGACCATTCTAGATAACAGAAGAGTGAGGTTAAGGATGTATTCCAGAATGATGAATATGTCGTCTAGGAATAGTAACATGAACAACATGTTGAAAATATTTGGCCAAAGTATCGCAAGCTGCTGGTTGCATTGTCCTATGTCACCTAGTTTAAAGCAACGTGAAGTCAGATGAATATTAGTAACAAGTATTTGGATAGGTTCTTTAAAACAAATCACTCAGTACCCGGAATGGGGTAGTAGAACCAAGTATATGTAGTATACATAAATTATTCTATACTTTAAGTTAACATGAGAGATCGGCTGGTAACCTAGTCATGGAATGAGAGATCGGTAGCATACCAAGTCATTACAGCTACATATGGTTATCTATTATGAGATTGATTAGCATGGAATGTTTCTTATAAATGATGTTTTAATTAGAACAAAGAACATTATGTTTCCCAAAAAAACAATTCCCTTGTTTCTAAAGTCTTAAAATGGGAATGTTACAATTATACTACATCATGAGTTGCCTCCTCTACTCGAGGATGACCACCTACAACCACCCACCTCCTATAACCTTCCCTTTTTCCCCCATGGTGCCAATCTAGTACCGGTAGTCCTTATGGCTGCACTACCATAATATGTTCGTACACCCAACAGTGGAGTATGAATGTACAACAGATGTCATAGCATCGCATCCTCTGGTAATCCCACAACTCCTTTTATATATTCACTAAGTATGTAGGTTCCCATGCAAAGTAGACTCGATCCTCAATCATATCTCACAATACTTCCATCATCTCTCTAGGAAACTGACCACCCTCTGAATCAAGAAGTGCATAGCACCCCAGTGACACCATCATCAGCACTATTAGTTGTGTCTCCTACGGGTGTGCAACATACAAATCCCCATAAAAAATACGGGTGCTGTATTGTTTCAGGTCACTCGCCATCTCCCCAAATACCTCAATCATCACCTTAAAGGCTCCATCTGTAGATATCAAATATACTGGCTCACCAATAATAATTAGCCGAATACTCCTGTATATGTCCTCCAGCGTGATGGTCATCTCATCGATGGGTAGATGAAAGGTGTTGGTTGTTGCAACCCATCTATCGATGAGCATGACTATGAAACTGTGATCCTTTCAAATTCACCTATAGCGCCTATCACCCAACAACCTTACATATCACATATGTGTCCACTCATTCTTAGTAATGTTGGTACGCATCTCCCCTAATAACAGTGGGACATGGTCTCGCATCATCAACTGATGTCAGGCCTGCATCCATACCACTCAACAATGTCAAAGACTAAACTAATTTTCCATTTCCTTACAATATAATTACCCCACCTATTTATTTCCTAACTACCTCCCTAGCCTATCATTTCTTCTAATTTAGCTTACCAAGTTCCTATAACCCATTCCATCACTGTGACCTAATATTCCTCTATTATCCACCTATGTTTACCTATATTTCCCTTATTCGCTACCTATCTACCCTCTAATTTCTTTTTTTACTCCATTTTTGCCTTCTCAGCTTAACCTAGCCAGACTAGGTCACTTTTCACAGTGACCGACGTTAGTCACATTGACCAATACCGGCCACCATAAACCGACGTCGGTCGACTATTTTCCCACCGATGTCGACATTCCAGACTGATGTCGGTATCTTGTTTGGCTCCAAATCTGAAACCTCCATGCCCCCAATTTTCTAAAAATTAAAAAAAAACAAGCCTCAAACCTACCCAAAAACCACCCAACCCCACCCATTTCCATTTTACACCCTAATTAATCTACATTGCACTCACCCCATACCCAAATTATTCCTTTTTTAACTATATTTTGAATTTTTAATTCCCCCACACAATTTATTTCATTTTTTCCTACAAATTCAATCACAAACAACCAGAAAGGATTGAATCCTACCTCTACACGACGACCTCGCCTCACTGGTATCTCTAGTCTCCGAGCTGATGGTCCTCCCACACCTCCTCCTGCTATCACCATGTCTGAATACAACCCCTAGCTCTTGACCAATCAAATAACACAAAAATATCTCAAAGGCCCACCTCTACACCTCTCCAGCCACTTTCCTCTCTCCAAATTATCCTATAATCTAGCCTAATCATGGTCACTTTCATTAATGGTACAAAAATGACTCTCTGTTTATCATTTTCACAAATGGCAAGGCACAAATGAATCCATAATTCATAGATTTTACCTTTTTATCCCAAATCTAACCCGACCGACTGTAACACCTCTAACGTGGCTGATATCTATGATAACTTCTATTTTGGAAGTTGCAAACGTTAACATTTGATTATTGTCTTAAGATGGTGTACTTTTATCATCTATCAAAACATGTTTTTTGTAGATAATATGTTAACTACTAAAATGGGTATAATTCTGCCATATTTATGTTGAATAGAAAATGAAGTAATCCATCTCTTCTTATGCTAAAAAGTTCACTGCTTGGGAAATGAGAAATTGATTTAGTTAAGTTCATCATTGAGTCTTTGTTGCACTTAAAATTTTCCTTCAGTTATCATAATCTTTTGGATGCATTACAACATTACCTTGGATCAATTTCATCGATCCAAGGCATGCTTCTAATTCATAATTTTGTGGTCATATTGACCAAGCCAGACCAATCAAAGGATCCCTAGACTCTAACTCTACTAAAGTCACGAATTATCTCCATGACTCTCGGCTTCGTATTTGAACTTGGATGTTAATTTGGTTATTCTTTTGTTAAGTGGGATGCAATTCTTACTATGAATAGGGAACCTAATTAAGCTATGTTGCATAAATTAGTAACTCTATCCTAAAATTGTAACCTATCCTAAGTTCTACGTTCTTTTGTTAATATGGGATGTTAAAAATAAATGGCCCTAAGACTAAACTTTAGACTTAGACCTAAGGACCTATGTTAGTTCCTAAACTAATGTTGTCTAACTTAAAATAACCTATGGGATGACATACAAGATGAAATTCGGTGGCACCATCTTCTAGTTGTTTATGAGGCAATATTGGATATTAAAGATTCTTATCTTGCTAAAAAAATTGGTGAGTGCATGAGAAAAGTTAGGGGAATGAGTTGGCACCTCTGCCAAGTTCTAGTTACATACAATTTTGAATTTATTCATTTCAAAACATAATATGGTGGTGGTAGGAGATGGGGAAGGACTGTCAGTCCTATTTTTCAGTTAATGTTTTTGGAAAATGGAGGAAACCACCTAAGAAGAAGAAAGAGGGGTTTTGGTTCTGTTTTGGTCATTTGGTCTTTTTCGAGCTTAAGCTATGCATGTAGTTTTTTCTCTTTGAACTATATTTCAAATCCTTGCATGAATATTCTTTCCTTTCATGGTGTTGGAATGAAGAAGTATCACTAGGAAAACTATAAGAATAAGAAGAAGAAGGTTTTTAGGGCTTGTTGGTGTTTTGAGTGAAAGAACTTAAGCTTTTCTTGGTGATTTTCATCAAAAAAGTGAAGACCATAGTTCTATCAGGCATGATAGGCCCTATCAATTAAGTCTTTTGCTTTTACTTAAGTGATTCATAAAAAAAACTCTTCTTTAATTGAAAACCTCCTGGTTTTATGTTTGATATTCTTGCTTTAATGTTGTTTGTATTTTTTTCTAAATGCAAATCCGTTCTTCGTTCTCGTATGGGTAAAGAATCTAGGATTTTTGATTGTTGCTTTTATGCTAAATTGATTTTATTCAAATATTCTATACATTTAAAAGGATCCATGAAGGATCTCTACTTGAATGAATATTGAATGGTTAGAACTTTAAATAGTTATAGGGTTTATAGAAATATGTGGTTTTAACTTGCATTCTTTGATTATTATATTGTTGGATTTAGCTCGAAGGAGTCTCCATTTCAGTATTATGTGATTTAGAAAGTTAAAATGGATTCATGCCTTAGGAAGTTTTCTTAGTAATGGAAGTAGAGACCGTTGTTCTATTTAACTGGCTTGTAACCATATTTCCCTTCTGATTGAAACACCCATCTTGTATTGGTTTTGAAGTTCATTGATTTTGGGGTATTTTTGTTGTCTTCTCTCATTTAATGAGCCTTTTTTGGTTAATTTACTCTGAAGGAAATGACTTTGAAGGTTTTAAGGTAAAGTTTTGTTTTATTTACCTTTTTCTATCTTAAACCCATTGTGGACTTTTAGCTACCTTGGCAGATCTTCATAAATAAGGGGAATCTCTCTCTGAATCATTGGTTGATATGAAACTTTGGTGAATGAAAGTTGTTTGAATGATTCTCTTTTTCTCTTTTGTTAATAGTTCCTTTAGGAACTAATTAGAATGGAGTCTGAGCTACTCTCCCTTATTTCTTTCCTTGAGATTATAAGTATTTGAATGATTCATTTTTATTCGGTGGAAACGTAAATAGATATTTTACTCTTAGGAAGAAAAGAAACATTATTTTTTTGTTATGATTTTGTTTTTAGTTTTTTTGTCATGCTCATTAGTTGATTTCAGCCTCTAGGCCTTCTGGTTACCTCAACTAAGATCTTGTTGATCTTAAGAGGGTTTTCCCTCATTTATTTTAGCACTATGTGTGTTACTCTTAGGGAAATGGTTTTGTGTCATTTCATCTTTATTTTCTTAGAATTAATACATGTTGGTGCTCAAATTTATCTCACCCCATTTATCCTTAAAGTTATTCAGTTTACGGACTCTTTCATCTTCTCTATCTCCCTGTATTGATGCATAAAAAATTTGTCCCCCATTTAGTTTCCATGATCAGTCCCTTCCATGGCTGAGGATCACTTAAAAGTCTAGAATTTTTTTTTTCCTCTTTCCATGACAAAGAATCTGTAACTTGGGCATAAAACACGGGTTTTTCCTTTCCTTTCATTTTCCACGGTCATGTTTTGTGTCCATGTCATTTTTGTCCCAAATATCTATGAAAATGTGATTGGATATGACTCAAAGGATCATATTTGGGCCTTATATCATTTCCAAATTCTATGTCCTTGAAGAAGGATTCATTTCCAGGTGCAAATGGTGATTTTCCTACATTTTACAGTTTAACGAGTGTATTTTTCCCAGTCAAACTTACATCTCAGCATCTGTGGAAACATGGCCCTTTCTGGTTGGATGTAACTTGGTGGGGTGCTTTGAAAACTCTAAGGCTCACTTCAACTCAAAATTTGTCCACGTGGAAGGTCAGTGCTCATCTGAAGATTCACCTTTTAGTTTGCCTTGGAGTTACATCGGGTAGACATGTGGAGGTTTCCACTTCCTTGCCTAAACTTAAACAAATTTTTCATATGGCTGGTATATTTTTGGCAGACCATGGACACATGGGGGTCAAGCACTCATTTGAGGATCATCCTCAGGGTCCCACCTTAATAATTGACAAGGAGACATGTGGAGGCTTCCGCCAGCTCTGCTCTATACTTAAAATTTCCAAAGCAATCTTATAAGGCCTGGGACACGTGGAGGGACCGCACCTATTTGGGAACCGACCCCTAAATTTTATTTTGAAGAAGTTTCAGGAGGACACTTGGAGGCTTCTGCTCACTCTACCTTTGCTTGGACTTTTCAAAGGCCAAGGAAAACTGTCTCGGACCCTAGACACATGGAACCTTCTACTGATCCTTTAACTTTGTTAACAACTCTACCAGACTAAGAAATGTGGTGAGCCTGCGGTTGTTCAAGGTCTCTACTTTTGAGGACCATACCAAAGGTGCACCAAGGTGAAACGTGGAAGCTTCCTCTAGCTCCTTTTTACTGAGACTTTTTCAAAGGCCAAAAGGTATGTTTCTTGGGCCCAAGGCACGTGGAAGGCCCACGCTTGTTTGGAAACTTGCCCTTGTACTTCTCCTTTGTTATTGTAACAAGGAAACACGTGGATGACTATAATATAAAGTAGAGAAGGGGCTGAATTAGAGAAGTGGCTGAATCAACGGTTGTGCATTTTACCTATTTTTTCTGCCATTTTTTCTCCAAGACTCCTGGAGATACAAATATGCACTATTTTTCATCATTTTTGATGAAATTCCTTAACATTTTTGTCTGTAAAGTGCCATTGTATGGATTCAGAACTTAATTTTTGAGTCCAAGGTTTGTTAAGGTCAATATTTTTAAGATGGAATTGCTTAGGAACTTACAAAAATGGGAATTACTAGAGAAGATGGATGCGGGGTAGAATTGCAAAGGAAAGAGGGAAATGAATGAAATGAAGGAGGTCGTAGGTGCAAAGGATGAAATAGGTGTTTCCTCGAGGGAAAAAAGGATTACCTGTCCGATCTAGTTGTGTAGATCCTTCACAAAATGATCAAAATGGGGATTTCTCGTATGAAAAATTAGACTGATTAGAAGGACTATCAAAAAGGTTATGACATGGCATCCTAGTCATTAGTTGAGGGTCTGAGAAATGTGATCAATTCAAAATTGGTCCACCTAGTAGCATTCGAATGTGAATTTTTTAAATGTCACTTTCTGAGGCAAATTGGTAACAAGAAAAGGTCCCTCAAATATTATTCTCTTTTGGGGGGGAAATTGAGTGAGTAAAATGTATAAATGCAATGAGAATACTCTTGCAAAGGGTTGAGGATTAAATTTCATAAGAAAAAATTGAGAAAATCCATATTCTGAGAAACCCATCTAAGATACCTAGTTAATTTCCTTTGTGTTATATTTTTTATCATGTCAAGTTGGTTAAAAATGTATATCCATTGATGAACACTGAGATTTCTCTAGAAGCTTTCCCCTGCTGATGAATTCAAGTAGTTTTGAAATTAATTTGTGTCAATCTTGGAGCAGTTAGTGTCTAATTTGTTTCAAAATGTCTACAAGTAGTTTTTCTTGATCCTATTGCAATCATACATTCAAATCTATGTGAAATCACACAGGATATCATCCCTGTGATATTTTAGTGGCATTTGCAATTTCATTTTAGGAAGAGCCTTCATCCTTTGATGAGATAAACAAATTTACAATCATTCCACTGTCATTTGTTGATAAAGAATTATCTGTAAGTCTTTAGGTGTACCTTATTGCGTGATTGATCAGACATTTTGGTGTTTAATTGATTCTTTTAGCTCGAGCCTTCGTGTTATATTCTCAAAGATTGTGTGAAAATGTGTTGATCTAGGCCTCCATTGAAGCACACCTTCTAGTTGAAGGAACATCTTAACTATTCTAAAGTTTTCTATGTTGTTGAGTTGTCCATTGTTGTGAAGTGTCTCAGAGATCTAGTATAATCAACTTTATCCTGCTTAATCTCCCACCAAAATTATTCAAAAACCATGAATCCATCCTGAACTACCCCTATTTTCCCTATATATCAACAAAGGAACAAAATCCATTCACTAAAATATGTAGAACAATCAGGATCCCATAGTGTCTTCAGTAACCTTAGCCTTGTTTTGAAAGTATCTCCATCTTTTAGAAGTGACAACTCTTGAGAGTTAAATTATGGAGTATTGACCATACTTTCCCAAGGTTTTCTTCATAAAATTTGTGCAAAAGAAGGATATCTCCATCTCCTTCATCAAACAGAGGTTACACTACGGGTCCTCTCACCCTGGTTGAAAGGCACAACCTAAAGTAGTGAGGATAGGTCAAATCCTCTTGAACGTGTTATCCATCTCTCCACAAATATGAGTGACAAAGGGCCAGTTAGATCTCATCCCCAGCTACAAAATTACATACATCATGATCTATTTGTCGCTAAGATTTGTGCCAAATCTATGATGTTTCTCAGCTTGAAAGGGAGAATAAATTTGGATACCAACACTCAAGGCACCATGGCATATCCATTTGGCCCGTCAACAACACCGGTGGCACTGTTTCCGGGGAAATGAATTTGTGTGCAAAGTTTGAACACCATCATCAATGCATATAGACCCTGGTAATGTTTCTTACATGATCTAAGTGCAAATACATTGCTGAAACATCATTATCTATTCAGATCTGTAAGAATTGTTCGAAGTTGTAAGTTCTGAGTGTAATATTTCTAGCTTATATAGTTATTGCACTAAAGTTTGTATCATCATTGACAAATTTGGGTAGAAGAAGAGCAGATCTTGTAAGCTTTGCATGAATCTGGTATTGACAGACATTTGATAGGTCTTTCATAGTGCATTTTCACAAACTAAGGTGAAAATACTTAGTGGCGACTCCATGTTGTTTAAATTCTTAATAAATACCAGTGTCTTAACATATATCAAGTAAGATTTTTCATTAATCTCTACAAAGCTAGAAGGAAGAAGATTTGTCTTCAACAGGGACCCTAGTAGAAGGTTGTTTCAAGAGTTGGGAAAGTCTAATTCAGAAGGAAGAAGAATTTGGAAGGTTGTTAGAGATCAAGCATCAAGAAAAGAGATCTCCATTGGTGAAACTGATCAGCCTGTGATTGAAGATTGCAATACTTCCTCAAGTTCTTCTGAATCAGGTAGTCTCTTTGTTGAATTGAATTCTCCATCTGGAGAGGGTCCTTCTTTTGTATTTGAAACATTTGCTTCTTAATATGCCCCAGTATTTTCCAAATATAATAGTGTTTTCCAAGAAACAGAGCCTTTAGAGGGCATTCATTCTCAAAATTGCATCCATGTACCACACACACCTCTCACTCCTCATCATTTTACATCTCCTCTAAGGTCACCTCCTCAAAATAATATGGCTCAGCCTCCACCCAGACCTCCATTTTTTGTTAATACTTTTGGTCCCATCAATTTTATAGGTATGGCTGTCTATCCAAATGTTGTGCCACAAGATGTAAGAAATAGATTGCCAAAGTTTCAAGGAAAAAATGCAATCACTAGTGATCGGCACTTGAAGCTCTTTTTCAATATGATGGAGGAATTTGAAATATAATTTGAGGATGTATACATTAAATTGTTTATCCATACTCTAGAAGAAGATGCAAGGGAATGATATAAATCTTTGCCAGATAATTCCATTGATTCTTGGACTGAGATGAAGAATGCTTTTAGATTGTAGTATGGAGATAAAACAGACCCTAGGTTTCTTTTATCAGAATTTGAAAATATAAAAAAGAATCCTAATGAATTAGTGCATGATTTCAATACAATATTTAACAAAACATTGAGAAGACTACCTGTTAATTTGATTCCATGTGATGAATCATGTCTGATAAAGTATTCAGATGCATTTGATAAGAAAGTTGCTTACTATTTGAGGGATAAGAACCCTAGAAATTTGAGGTAGGCCTTTACCATGGCTATGCAAATTGAGAACAACATTAAAGTAGTTGGAAAACCTCCTAAGAGGGAGGGTGTTAAATTGATCAACCTAGAGAAGCCTCAATCAAGTAAGGCTATGGATCTTTAAGAAGTTGTACAGGCTTTGGTTGGGGTTGTCAAAGAAATATATTACAAGTTAGCCAGGGAAGAGAAAGGAATTGGACAAGGTTCTTAAGGTCAGCATAGGCAAAAAGGACAAGATAGATTGTAAATCATCCTAGAAATGATCAGATATCTGATGACAGAGGTAAAGGACCCATGGGAGCTAGACAACCCAAAGCTAGGGAGAATAGAGTAGTGTTTGATCCTCTAAATTCCAGAGTTGTTGTTGTTGAAGAGACAAATCAAATTGATTGGTGTGACAAATGTTTCTTACCCCACCAACCATGTGAAGTAGATCAGAAATTTGAAGAAGTTGATGATGATGACAACACTGATGATGATGCATGCATGGTGGACTACTCTACAAGCTCACAGCAAGGAGAAACTTCAACTAAGGTAATAAGTGCAAGAACTGCTGCAAGTTTTTGGGACTACATTCACCGAGTACCTCTTCTTCCTCCCTCTCATGCTTTAGAAATAGATATGGTAAAATATTTTGAAATTCCTAATAATGATTTTGAGTACCTAAGAGCTCTAATGATTAAGAAGTATGAGGGAGGAATCCCATCAGAAGAGGATAGACAGTTGTTAATGAATGTTGTTGTTTCCCAAGAAAAAGAGTATAACACAAGAAGTAAAGTTTTCAAAGGGGTAGGGCCTCAAGCCAAACCAAAAACCCTAGTTCTCACCAATGTCCCAAAAGAAACTCCAAAGAAAGATGAATATGGAAAAGGTCTGGTTGTCTCAAGTAGAACTGGTGTTCCCACCCATGCCCAAAATGTGAAAAATCTTGTGCCATCCAATGAGTTTGTCAATCTTTCTCCAAATGTTTCTTTTCCCAAATACATTCCTTATGACATTGCCCAAGTCTTGAGTCAGATCAAGATTTTTGTCCCAATTTTTGAACTGCTTAGGATTCCTGAGCACAAGAAGAGGGCTTTTGAGTATTTAGGATTGGAAAAAGATAGGAGTTCCCAAGGTAGAAATATAAATAATGTAAACACTCCTCCAACCATTGCAGACCTAGAAAAACCACCAGCATTAGAGGAGATAGGTGAACCACCTGAAGTTTACTTGGGAACATCTTTGGTTGAGTCTCAATTAAATGTTGATCCATTTTTTACAACATTGATTATTAAGGATAGACTGCTACATAATTGTATGTTTTATTCCAGAGCATCATGCAATGTTATGCCTCTAGAAGTCATGAATGAATTGAACATTAAAGTGATAGCAACTTATGGCAAGTGTACTGCAATGGATTCTAGAGAGGTACCAGTTGTAGGGTGTGTAAAAGGTTTGGTGGTACAACTTGTAGCTTATCCAGGTAAGAAATTTAAACTTGATGTTTTTATTGTTGATTGCCCTGCCAAATGGGGCATGCTTGTTATAAAGAAAGTGGGTTGCAAGTGTTGGTGGAATTTTTCAGATGGATATGTCTTTTACCACCATTCCAATTTAAGGAAACCTTGTAAAGTTGTATGGAGAGAAGAATATGTTGCACCTCATTGAAGATCCCAATAATGCATCTTATGAAGTGTTGTATGCTGATGTAGATGTTGATAACTTTGTTGGGTTTGTTGATGGCAAAGAGAACAAGATTGATCAATGTAAATGTCTTGAACAAGTAGGTTTACCTTGGACCTTGTTATTTGATGGAGCTTGTTCCAAGTTTGGAAATGGTGTTGGCATTGTTCTGATTTCTCCAAGCCAGGAAGAGTTTGTTTTTTCTTTCAAACTCAACTTTGAATGCACTAACAACATTGTTGAATATGAAGCATTGTTATTAGGCTTGAGAATTGCATAGAAATATGGTATAAAGGATATCATTGTCAAAGGGGATTCAGAACTGATTTTCAAGTAAATTAGAAAATTATATGCTACTAAAAATAAGAGAATGAAACAATACAAAAATGCAGTCTAGGATTTGATTGAAATGTTTGAATCTTTTAATATTGTGCACCATGATAGAAAGTTTAATGTTTTTGCAGAAAAGTTAGTAGTGCTAGGATCCAGATTTGGGAATTGTACAGTGTCTCCATTTTGTGAGTATGATGTTGAAATACTAACAAGGCCATTTATCCCTGATAACATTAAAAATTGGAAAGTGTTTGATGATGATGCCTAGGTGAAATGGTTTCTACATAACCAAGGTTAGTTTAGTGACCAAAATATAGATTGGGAACCAATGGTGTGTGTTGCTGAAGGAAAGGAATCTTTATTTGGAAAAGACATCATCCAACTCAAGATAAACATGATTCCCAAAGGTTTGGTGGCTCTTGAATCAAACTTTGATAATGTTGATTGCATTATTAATAGAATTATGTCAATTTCAAGAGATGTGGAAGAGCATGACCTTGGCACAAAGGAAAAACCATGTAAAATCTGGTTAGGAAGCGATATCAGTAAGGAAGAGAAGCAGTCTTATGTTCGATTGCTGAAGAAATATCAAGATTGCCTAGCTTGGTCTTACTCTAAGTTGAAGGCATATAGGGAAGATTTGTTCCAACATGAAATTCCTCTTGAATCTAATGCCAAGCATTTTAAGAAAAAATAGAGGCCCATCAATCCACTCCTTTCTTTGAAGATGCAAGAAGAACTGAAGAAGTTGAGGGATGGAGGGATCATTCAACCCACAAGGTACTCATCTTGGGTTGCAAATTTAGTGCCTGTTAGAAAAAATTAATGGTGATATAAGGTTGTGCGTAGACTTCAGGAACTTGAATAAAGCATCATTGAAAGATAATTACCTATCTTCCAAACATGGAGAATATGCTATAATTGGTAACTAGTTCTGAATTGTTATCCACTTTGGATGGTTTCTCTGGCTATAAACAAGTTGTTGTGAAGGATTTAGAAAGAATAAAGACTACCTTTACCACTCCTTGGGGAACTTATGTCTATGTCAGGATGCATTTTGGATTAATGAATGCTTGAGAAAATTTCCAAAGGGCAATGGATGTACCATTTACTGGTTATATTAATGATTTCATTGTTGTTTGTCAAGATGATGTAACTGTGTTTTCCAAAAATGGAAATGATCACTTGCAACACTTCGGGAGATTGTTGTTAAGGTGTCAAGAGTATGGCATATCATTGAATCCCAATAAGTTCCATTTTGGAGTGTAAAAGACAAAGTTTCTTGGTCACATTGTATCAAAGGAAGGGGTCATGATTGATCCAGAGAGAGTGGAAGCCATCAACAAGGTTCTAATTCTGAGAACTAAGAAGGGAGTTGAGTCCTTCTTTGGATAGATAAACTTTATCATAAGATTTGCTTCTAACTTTGCTGAGCTAAGCATACCCATTACTAGCATGCTGAAGAAGGACCAAGTTATCAAATGGGAAGAATCTTCCATTCAAGCTTTCAATGGGATCAAGGAAGCACTAAATCATGCCCCAGTTTTGGCAGCTTCAAATTATAAGAAACCTTTTCAAATATTTTCTTTTTCTTTAGAAAACACCATTGCATTTGTCTTTTTGCAGAAGGATGATGATAGGGCTAAGAGACTGATTAGTCCTTTTTCAGTAAGGCATTACAATGATCTGAGTTGTAGTACACCATCATGGAGAAGTAAGCATTTTCCTTAGTGAAAGAAACAGATGCTCTAAGGTTTTTGCTTATGTTCCCCACACCATGGTGAAGGATATCTTATTAGAGATGGAGATCTCAAGAAAAAGATGCAGATCAATGAACAAGTTACAATAATTTGCAAACATGGATATCCAAACCACGAAATTGGTAAGAGGTTTAGGCCTAGCTAAGCTTATGTCTGAGAGTAACTTGTATACTATTAAGGTGAATGAAGTAGAAGGAGAAAGGGTGGATGTCCTTGAAAATTTGGTATGCTCTTAATGGTACAAGGATATAATATTTTATCTCAGACATCTATGATGCCCTAAATATTTGAGTAAAAATCATAAAAGAGCTCTTAAGTTAGACTCTCAAAAATATGTCATTATTGATTTTGGGTTTCCTTGGAAGAACCCAAAGGGAGTGCTCTTAAGATGAATTATCGAGCATGAAGCCCCAAAGGTAAGTGTTGATATTCATGGAGGATTTTGTGGGGGACATTTTTTTGGAAGAGTTATAACACATAAAATCTTGAGGGTTGGTTGTTGGTGGCCAAATCTCTTTAAATATACAACTCTATTGGTTAGGAAATGTGAAATTTGCCAGTGTTTTTCTGGAAGAATGAATGCTTCAGGCTCTCTTACTTTGTAGCCTGTTTCAGTTGAAGCCCCATTTAGATAATGGCGAATGGATTTTATTGGGGAAATTTTTGATCCTTCCACTACTGGTCAAAAATGGATTCTTGTAGCCACTTGTTATTTCACTAAGTGAGTGGAAGCTATCCTCACCAAGAAAGCAACACACCAATTCATCATGGAATTCATGTTGAATCAAATCATATGCATATTTGGAGTGCCATGTAAAATTATTGCTAATAATGCCATGAGTTTCAGAGCCAAAGCTTTGGTGGTACTATGAAAAGAGTATGGCAATTAATTTGACATATGCTTCTAACTACAATCCCCAAGGAAATGGACAAGCTGAGTCCAGTAATATTTTTTTTTTGAAGATCATTAGAAGAACCTTGGAGCTGAACAAAAAGAAGTGGGGTGAGAAACTGAAGTTTGTTGTTTCGGCTAACAAAATCACTATCATAAGAGCTACTGGTAAAATCCAATTTGAGTTGGTATATGGAACTCAAGATTTGCTTCCCCTTCATTTACAATTGTCTTCATTTCAGTTTGTTTAACAAATTGAAGATCAAGGAGTTAGTCCATATGATGCTGGAATCAATCAGATTATTGAGTTAGATGAAGAAAGAGTAGTATCCCATCATAGGCATGTGAAGTTCAAAGAAAAGTTGAAGAATTTATTTGACAGGAAGGTGACTCCAAGAGCATTCAGCATGGGGATCTTGTGCTATTATGGGATAGCAAACATGAAGATAAGTTAAAGAATGGTAAATTTGATGCATTGTGGATGGTCCCTTATTCAATTGATATTTGAATCGTTGAAAATACCTTCTTCCTAAAATACTTAGACGGGGAACTACTTGAATTTCCTATTAATGGAAGGCATTTGAAACATTTCCTTGATTGATTTCTTAGAATCAAGGTATACTCCATTGTATAGTTCTTTGTTTTCATTCTTCTTTTGTGTTTTTGTTTGTTCTAGTCCTTGGTGACCTAGTTTTTGTGGTTTCTCTGTTCTTCCTTGGGGGAGTTGGTTATTATTGTCTAGTTTTTAAGATTATTCTTTGACTCTATTACCTAATGGATGTTTTTAGCACTTGGTCTACTATTGGTTCTTATGGCACTCACAGGGAGTACCCATCCCTGAGTCAAGGCCAGTGTCATGTAAATTCTTCAGCTTGCGGGCTCTGTCGTGTTTTCTATCTCCTAGTATTGATGCATGAAAACTCTAACCTCCATTTTTTTTCCATGATCAGTCCCTTCCTTTGTCAGGATCACTTAAAAGTTTAGAATTTTTTTCCGTTCCTCTTTCCGTGTGAAAGAGTCTGTAACTTGGGTAGAAACTTAGGTTTTTTCCTTTCCTTCCATTTTCCACAGTCATGTTTTGTTTGTCCCTGTCTTTTTTGTCCCAAATATATGTGGAAACATGATTGGATATGGATTAGAGGATAATATTTGGGCCTTATATCATTTCCAAATTCTCTATCCTTTTAGAGGGATTCATTTCCGAGCGTAAATGGTGATTTTCCTACATTTTACGGTCTGAGAGGTGTATTTTTCCTGGTCAAATTTACATCTTAGCATCTATGGAAACGTGGCCCTTTTTGGTTAGATGTGGCTTAGCGAGGCACTTTGAAAATTCTAAGGTCTCACTTCAACTCAAAAAATTCCACGTGGAGGGTCATCCCTTATCTAAAAATTCACCTTTTGGTTTGGCCTTGGAGTTATGCCAGAGAGACACGTGGAGGTTTCCACTGCCTTGCCCTAACTTAGACAAATTGCTCATGTGGCTGGTGCATCTTTGGTAGACCTTGAGAACATGGATGGGGGTCAGGCACTCATTTGAGGATCAGCCTTAAGGTCCCACCTTAACAATTATGATAGGGAGATATGATGGAGGCTTCTACCGGCTCCCCTCTATACTTAAAACGGTTTCCAAAGCAATCTTCTAAGGCTTGGGACACATGGAGGGACCACACCTGTTTGGGGACCAGCCTCCAGAAAATTAAAACGGGGATTTCTTGCAAGAAGCACCATGAGAATGACTTAGAGGCTTCCACTCACTTGTGCCTTTGTATCCTAGTCACTTAGTCAACGGTGTAGAGAAAACTGATCTCGAACTGGAGACACATGGTAGCCTTCGGATGTGAATCCTGTCAAATGTTTTTTAGGAAAATCTTTCAGACTAAGACATGTAGTGATACTACAATTGATCATGGTATCTTATTTTGAGGACCATACCAATTGAGTGTGCCAAGGTGACATGTGGAGGCTTCCACTCGCTCCTTTTTACTAAGGGTCGGGGATTAAATTTCATAAGAAAAAATTGAGAAAAGTCTGTATTCTGAGAAACCTGTCTGAGATACCTAGTTAATTTCCTTTGTGTTAGATTTTCTATCATGTCAAGTTGTTTACAGATGTATAGCCATTGATGAGCACTGAGATTGCTCTAGAATCTTTCCCCTGCTGATGAATTTAAGCAATTTTGAAATTAATTTGTGTCAATCTTGGAGTAATTAGTGTCTTCTTTATTTCAAAATTTCTACAAGTAGTTTTTCTTATTCCTATTGCAATCTTACATTGAAATATTTGTGAAATCACATAGGATCTCATACATGTGATAGTTTAGTGGCATTTTAAAATTTTTTTAGGAAGATCCTTCATCCTTTGATGAGATAAGCAAATTTAAAATCATTCCACTATCATTTGCTGATAAAGAATTATCTGTAAGTCTTTAGGTGTACCTTATGACGTGATTGATCAAGAGATTTTAGCATTTAATTGAGTCTTTTAGCTCAAGCCTTTGTTCTATAATCTTAAATATTGTGTGAAAACCTGTCTGATCTAGTCCTCCATTGAAGCACACCTTCTCGTTAAAGGAACGACTTAACTATTCTGAAGTTTTCTATTATTGATTTGTCCATTGTTGTGAAGTGTCTCAAAGATCTGGTATAATCAAATTTATCTTGCTTAATATCCCAACAAAATTATTCAAAAACCATGAATCCATCCTGAACTACCACTGTTTTCCCTGTATATCATCAAAGGAACAAAATCCATTCACTAAAATATCTCAGAAAAATCAGGATCCCATAGTGTCTTTAGTAACCTTAGCTTTCTTTTGAAATTATCTACATTTTTTAGAAGTGACAACTCTTGAGGGTTAAATTATGGAGTATTGACTATACTTTCCCAATGTTTTCTTCATAAAATTTTTGTAAAAGAAGGATATTTCCATCTCCTTCATCAAAAAAAGGTTATACTACGGGTCCTGTTACCTTGGTTGAAAGGCACATGGCCTAAAGTAGTGAGGATAGGTCAAATACTCTTGAAGGTGCAATCCATCTCTCCACAAATCTGAGTGACAAAGGGCCAGTTAGATCTCATCCCCGGCTACAAAATGACATACATCATGATCTATCTATCTTTAAGCTTTGTGCCAAATCTGTGAGGCTTCTCAACTTGAAAAGGAGAAAAAAATTGGATACCAACAATGCATATCCTTATAAAGGAGATATGGATCTAGCTTCCTCATTATCATGTTAGTAGTGTTGTACTAAGAGAAATTTGATTACTTTAGTTGTTTCTCCTCACGATTTGTTCCAACATTGGAGTTGGGAAACTGAATCTATTTAAAGTAAAACTGTTCTTTTATTTTCCTTCTCCCAAACTAATATATTGGCTAGAATTCTTAAGATACTCTGATATCATTTAGACTATTTTTTTAAAGATTCTCTTGAGGACATGGGTTAAAGTCTCTTTCTTCATTATGGAATGTTAATCATACATTATACTTTTAATCCATCGTGAGGGTGAACTCTAGCATAGGATAAGGGAAAGATATTGTTTAGTTTGGTTCTAAACTTTTATCATTTTGCCCTTTTTGGACTTGTTAGTGGTTAGTAGAAACTTGAGTGACTCTGAGTGGTACCTTGTTGTTATTTTGGTTTATGAATTCTTTTATTGTGCAATTATTGGGACTACAGGATGTAAATTATGATTGATCCTTTGATCTGGACTTTAAGTGAACCCACTCAATTCTTTTAGAGTATTTCTTATATGAGATATATTGTTGATTTTATTGTTTATGTCATCCTTATTTGGAGCACTGAAATGAAACTTTAATCAATCTAATCTAGACTCTTTTTTATTATGCTTCATTTGTGATTTTAGATAGGAATCTAATTTTGTGTTGATTGTTATTTATTCATGTATCGATTTGGATGTTTACTTGAAGTAGAAAAAATATATACATATTATGGAAGGTAGATTTGTATATCTAGAAATTACTTCTAAAAATTTAGAACTGGTAAATGAGGAACCTTAATCTAGAATTTGAATGATAAGATAAAGTTGGGATGAAATATGAATTTCCCTTTATTTAACACTGTTGTTTTATTTCCAGCATGTTGAAATATTCTATTGATGAAAAGCTAAAGTTGATAGGTTGATTAACTAATCCTTACCTAGAATTAGAAACTTTAAAACATATCTCTCTTCTTCTTGGATTGTATTCTTTTATGGATAAGTCTTTCTGTTATTATTGATTGTGTCTTTAAGATTGTTTCATAACTAGTAGATCTCCTTTTATTAAACAGTTAGTTAAAATCACAACATTTTAATGTTATAGTGCTTATCATGCTTAGTTCCATGAACTAGCCCATGCTAACAATTTTACATATAGATTTCATAAAAGATGAAAGGAGAAAGACATAGAAATTTACATCTATTTTATTAAAGAAATTGTATCTTTATTATGATGATATGTGGTGTCATTACTTGAGATGTAGTTTTTGGAAAAGAGATTTGTAATAAAACAAGTTTTGTACTTCTATTATGATACTCTGTAATTTCTAAAATGCTTATGAATTTAGTGAATGTATCACTCCTTCTTGATGAATAAAAATATGTGTTGATTACTAAATAATACTATAATGTAATATCTGCTTGTCATGAATTGGGATGTATTATTAAGTAATATCATAAATGAAGGAGATCAATATATGTATTTTTAGAGATTTGAAATTGGAGCTTCATAGTTCTTATGTTATAAAAATTATGAGTTGTGAATATGAAACCTTAGTTGGTGGTTCTCAAATAAAAGAGATGCAACTGAATAGTTGAATAAGTAAATCATCAAACAATATTAAAGATATATGATTGATTTTTATAGATGTGTGTGTGGGTGGGTGGGTGTGGGTGTGTGTGTGTGTGTGTGTGTGTGTGTGTGTGTGTGTGTGTGTGTGTGCGTGCGTGTGCGTGTGCGTGTGCGTGTGCGTGTGCGTGTGCGTGTGCGTGTGTATGAATTATCGATGTATTTGGGACATATGAAATCAGTTTTCATAAATGGGAATTAGTCCCTAATATAGGGGAAAAGGATAATTCCCTTGGGATCAATCATTAAGACATAAGTTATGAACTTGTTAAAATAATTATGAACATTGTAAGTAAATGTATGCATGTGTGCTTCCTTGAGAAGATTCCCTTAATCTAAAATTGGAAAGATTTTAAGGAATTAAATGGAATTTAGACTTCATCTCCATGAAGTCTAAAATAAATATTTACAAGGGGCTTATTTAAGCTAGGGCTGAAATAAGTTAGGAATTAATTAACACACTTTGATAACTATAAGATCAATCATGTCAAGTCTTAATGCAAGATGTTTCATTAAAATACAAACTTAATAATGTAATTAAATGGTTAGGAAGTAGATTTTACCTGCATGTATACCTCTCCTATAATTTCAACTTGTAACCTTTTAGGTAGGTGACCTTTATAAATCTTTAGAGGTTGTTGTAATTAATCTTAATGAAGTGATTAAATGGGCTAATAAACTTTTAATCTATGGTATGTTCGTCTAGTTGAGAAAACTCAGTTGGATGTTGATACACATCAACTACAGCATAGTACCTTCTTAATGAAAGGATTCATTACGAGGATAATATGATGCAGTTGACATGTCTCAACACCTCATATAGTTTGTTTAACTTGATGGACATAAGTGCATGTCTAGATCATGGTTCTACTTTATGCAGGGATGGGAACATGATCTAGTGTCTAGGTCAACTCACGTTGACTTAGGATAACTAGACACACCTAATCAATGTAATCTGATTGAGTATGCCTATATACCCTTAGTCATCGTGAGTAGTCTTCCACACTAGGGCATGTTACTAACCTTGTCTAGGGTGAAACTTTGAATCAAGTGGGACTGACAGAAGTTAGTAAGACCACTCTAGATAACATAACAAGTGTGGTGAGGGACTTATTCCATTTGAAAAGTATGTCATATAGGAATGTAAACATTATAAACATGTTTAAAATAGTTGGCCAAAGTATCACAAGTTGTTGATTGCATTGTCCTATATCACCTGGTTTAAGAAGTGGGATTTCAGATGAATAATGGTAACAGATATTCAAATAGGCTTCTTAAGCTTAACACTTATGTACCCCTAAAAGGGTAAAAGAACAAAGTATATGTTGTATACACATACTGATTAACATGAGAGATCAGTTTAGTACCAAGTTATGAAATGAGAGATCAGTGTTTCACCAAGTCATTACAGCTACATATGGTTTTCTCTTATGAGTTAGTTTGGCATTGGAATGTGTGTTCTAAATTATGTTGATTTAGAACAGAGAATAATATGTAAAAAAAATCCTTATTTCTAAATTCTTAAAATGGGAATGTTACATCTTGGTATCAAAACTGAAGGCTACAGCGCTTGGACCTATTGAGTCCATAAATCTGATAAAAACTTAATTTTCTTGTTAACAGAAAATGATTCAAATAAGGGGAAATTTTGCAGACAACCCACCACCTGGTGGAGAGGTAGCTACTACCTAAGAACTTGATAAGATCCTTGCTACCCTATTGGACACAAGAGATCATCTGGCTATAATTGAACAACAAGTTATGGGTAATAAGGATGAGGAAGAAGATGTTGGTAATAACAATCAACCACCTCCTATGGACAACACCAATATTGAGAATTTGGGCATTGATAATAATAATAATGCTGTAAATACTAATGAAAATATACCCAATCAACCTGAAAATAAAAATGCAAGGTTAGTAGCTTAACTCACAAATGATATAAAAAGGATAAGTACTCCTAAGTTTGATGGCACTACACTTGGGGATAGAGCTGAGAACTGGTTCAGCAAAATGGAGAAGTATTTTTCAATAAGAAACTTCTTAGAGGAAACAAAAGTAGTATGGGGAGCTTATCATCTTTCCCATGAGGCATCTTCCTAGTGGGACAGTCGTAAGGCTGAACTGAATATTGATGAATCAAGTATCACTTGGGATCAATTTAAAAATTACTTTAGGAAACGATGGTTGACACAAATTTATTATGATTAGAAGATGACTGAATTTCATAACTTAACGTAGGGAAAGTTAACCGTAACCTTATCAAACTGACGAGAAGTTCAAGATATGAAAATTCATTATGGGATTAAATCCTATTATAGGGGGTGAGGTAGATGTTCAGATCCCAACCACCATGGAAGGGGTTATAGAAAAATTCATTCAGCGGGAACAGAAATTAAAAACAATCTTTGCCCATAAGGAAGAAAACAAAAAGGAAATTCCTAGTTCATATTCATCTCCTACACCCAAAAAGAGGGTATGGAAGAAATTTGGTACCAAAAATATTTTTTTCCTGATAACAGTAAGAAAACAACAATAAATAAACCTATTGCGAATGTACGAAACAATTTTGTAAAGAACAATAAAAATGGACATAAGTCCTATGGAGGACAAAACAACAATTTCAAGGCTGAAAATAAATTTGAACCTAAAAGAGGACCTGTATGGAGCTTCTACAACTATGGTAAATATCATTATAAAAATCTGTTCCCTCTAAGGAAGGGTGACAGCAGGCAACAGTATAAGATACATGTTACAGTAGCTGATAAACAAGCTGAAAAGCAAGCTTTTTTTTTTAAGGGCAAATAGTTTTGAAGGGACTATACCCTATATACAAAAGGGCTCAAAAGCCAAATACCAAAAGTGGAAGAAACAGCTCATAGAAGAGAAAAACAACCAACCTCAGAGGGCTCAACAGCCAGATAAAACAACATATTAAAAGAAAGGATCAAGACGTACAATGATCCAAAAAACAGCAGAAGAGACCAAAAAACAAACAAGAGATATCTATCACAGAAACAAATAGCTGAAAATCAAGTTACACCTATAGAAGTGCCAAGTAAGTTATTTGGTATGCCTGTTACTATAATTTTGATACTGGAGCTATTAAATGCTTTATATCTAGTAAATTAGCTTCAAAACTAAAAAGAAAAGATTGAAAATGGATAAATCTTGGGTTATACATTATGAAAATAATGTTGTCCACATAGTAAGTAAGTGTCTTTTGGGAGCAGTCCTAGACTTGCCTTGTTTTTCACTGAAGTTGATCTTTATGTTTCTCATTTGGGGTCTTAAGATGTCATAATAGGTGTTAACTAGATCACTGAACATAAGGCTAAAGTAGATTGTTTTGAAAAACACATTATTTTTCTTGATGATCTGTAGAAAACAACAGAGATCCAAGGGATAAAATGAGATATTTTATCTAGGAAAATGTCAGCTATGCCGCTTTAAAAGACCAAAAATAAATTTTACACCTTATATGTAGTAAATAATTCTAAAATAGTTGAAGGGGATAGTGATTTCTTATAAAAATATCCGTTGTTAAGGGATTTCAGTGATGTGTTTTTGGAAGAACTACCTGGTCTTCTGCCCAAATGGGAGTTTGATTTCACAATTGAGATCAAACTAGGAACTGTACCTATTTCCAAGGAACTGTATTGAATGGCTACCATTAAAATGGTAGAGATTAAGGAACACTTATAAAAAAAAATTTCTACATGTTTGATAAGACTGAATGTCTCGCCTTGGGGAGCACCGGTAATTTTTGTGAAAATAAATATGGAACACTTAGGTTGTGTATTATTATAGGATGTTAAATAAAGCAACAATCAAAAACAAACATCCACTTCCTAGAATTGATGATATGTTTGATCAAATGCATGGTGCATTAGTATATTCTAAGATAGATCTTTGTTCTGGGTATCATCAGTTAAGAATTAAAGATGAATATATTCATAAAATAGACTTTAGGACAAGCTATGGAAACTATGAATTTACAGTTTTACCTTTCGAATTGACAAATGCATCGTCATCTTCTATGAATTTAATGAATTATATCTTTCAAGAATACTTGGACAAGTTTGTACTTGTATTCTTGGATGATATTCTTATCTATTCTAAAATCATTGATGAGCATCCTGAGAATTTAAAAAAGTACTTGAAATCTTAAGGAAAAGTGTAGTGCCCACTTCCCTTTGACACCTGCTGATACTCATTTTGATATTATGATTTCATTATGGACATTATTATGTTTTGATTTAGTATGTTGTTAGACATTTGATCATAGATTATTGTTGATCTTGATTTGGATATGATACATGATGATTACTAGAGACACTCATATGTGGATGATGATATACTATTTGACATGGATGTTATTCGGACATGTGATTTTAGATATTTTATGATGATGATATAGTTGTTGATTAAAATGCAAATGAAGTGGTTGTTACTTCAATGTTGTTATGATTCACATACTTAGATGATTTTTTGATTTTATTTGTATCATATTAGATGTTTTGATATGGTCACAAGGCCGAAGGAGATATTTTTATTTTGTAGGTTAAAAATATCACAACAAAACATTGAGGGATCGGAGACCAACCACAATGGAATTCTAGGTGAATTCAACAAGGTCACCATGGAAACTTGTTTTATTATGTTGTGTGTTGTTTGTTAGGGATTCCCATGGGAGGGATTACCTTTACATGTGACCATGGGTATAGTGTATTTTATTAATGTGGTTGAATTTTATTTATTGGTTTATGTATTTTATTAGTAATGTGTTCCCTTTTCTTTTAATTAATTAAAATGTGGTAGATTAATGTGAGAAATCATATGGCTAAAATTTAAAATAAATAAGATTAGGATATGGGAAAGTATTATGGAAGTTGTTGGCTGTTTGCATTTATTAGGTAAGGGATGTGTAAGTTGTGTAAGAGTTTGTGTAAGTCAGTTTTGGAGTATGAAATACTCCACCTCCATGACAAATTCAAATTTGTCCTTAGGGGCTGTTTTTGGAGGCTTGTGGGACAAGTAAAACTTGTCCCGTGCCTCTAAATTTAATTTACCAACCATAATTATGGTTGGAGAAGTGAATTGTGACTTTTATAATGAATTTTACTAATCATGTTGCTTGTTTTGGATTGCACTCTCTTACATTTTATTTAATTTGTTGTCCCTTGAAGTGTGGGCTTTTTGGAGTGTGGAAGTGACTTGTCATATTTTGACCTACCTCTTTATTGTGCTTGGGAGAGTGGATTTTTTTATTTTATGTTTGAATTTGAGGATGTGTGATGTGGCATCCTACATGGATCCACATCATCCTCTCTCCTTCCCTCTTCTATATAATTCAAACTCTTTGTTTGTTTTGGGTTATTGAATCTTTTTACAACTTCATTGGGGATGAATTTTTTCTTGGATTGGAAGCTCTTGCTTTTAGAAGGAGCTTGGAGAAACCTTTGCATACTTGGGAGATTATTGTTTGTAACTGTGTTATTGAATTTGAAAGCTTGTTGTTTGGAAGAAAAGTAACCATGGAGAGGTAGGAATTAAACTCTCCTTTTATGCTGTTATTTTTTTGTTGTGTTGTGTGAATGGTGCACGTTTTGTTTTATTTGTTGGCTAGTTGGGTAGACTGCCTTAGGGATGGTGTAGGAGAAGGCTATGGGGAATCCATGTGGAGGGGCATAAGGAATGCCATTGGCATCAGAAATTTTGTGGAGGGAGTTTGGGTTTGCGATCCACCATGGAAAAGAAATAGCTTGCATTTCTTACTTTGTGGGGGGATAAGGAAATATGTGGGGGGCATAAGGAGGGATTTTTGGGGGGAATAAGGATATGTGTGGTGAAATTTATTGGCAGTTTTTTTATTGGTGGATGCCCAATTCCCAATTTGGAGGCATAAGTAGCTTCCCCCATAGGCCTTGCTCCTTTGGCTTACATGATCAAGCCTGAGTTTTGATTTGAATATTTTCAATTGCAGTTGTAATCTGTTCTTTTGTGTTGAACTATGTTTTTATTGAAATGTGCATGTTTGAAAGAATGATGTGTGTTGTGGAATCTAGTTGTTGCCATGGGTTGAATTGCATCTCTTATTGTATTTTGGTTAGGGCTCGGGGGCCAATGATGAAGGAAGGCTTCTCCTTTCATTGGATGTTTTGGTTGGGTGGAGAGCATTGACCTTCCCCCTCTTTTTTCATGATCAACTTGGAGAAAGAGAAAATGTGCATGTTACTGTCCTGGAGCAAGGAGAAATGCAGTTTGACAATTCCTTGTGAAAACACGGTCATTTGTAATCATTTCCCACTTGTTGTGGATGAAATTGTAATGTATATTGGTAAAGAAATGATGTTGAAATTGATTATGAAGTTATATATTTGTATTGTGAAAGACATTTATATTTTGTTCGGTTATTGGGAAGAAAGAAATAGAATTTTGTTTATTATAGTCAAACTTTGAAAGATGTATATTCTGTTGAAATCAATAAAGAATTACAAGTTCATCTCACATTGCATTGTTGGGTTGAGTTGGAATATCAATTTGTGATTGGAATCTCTATTTAGTTGTAAAGGAAAGAAAATACGTATGAAGGAAGTTTATTTCTTGTTTCTTTTGTAAATATATGAAATTGGAAATCAGACTTTACCTTCTAGATTTGAAATGAATTTCTTACATACAACTAAATGTATAAGACCTGATTAGAAATAAGATATTACACTTAAATGATAAATTGGATATACATAATTTTCCTTGTAGTGAATCTCTGCTGCAAATTTTAAACTGGAAAATTTAATCAAAATGTACAGTTCAGACCTGCACACATTAATCAACTTAGAAATGTTAAAATTTAGTATGATGTATCACCTAGGAACTCAAATTGACAAAGAAAACTTAAGAAAACAATTTTAACATTGCAAAATCGAGCCAATCCTTTCCTCAGACGTTTTTCTGTCAATTGTTGGAAAATTACAAATTGAAATCAATTGAGTGAATTAACCTTCCTAAAACATTATAAATCCTCCCTAGAGCAATCCTCCATGTCTTGTTGGCATGTTGAGTGAAGGAGGAGATACAATTTAATCAAATTTAAAAGTTAAAAATTACCAGTTGGCTTTTTAAAATCCTGCAGATCATTTTTGTAAAATTTACCCCTTAAACTTGATCAAAATGTAAAATTTATGTTTCTTGTGCAAAGAGGGAATCGAGATATTTCCAGAAAATCCTCGTTTTACCAAAACCAATATTTCTAGCTCAAGTTATTGCCCTCTAAATTTTTCCTACCTTGGCAGGAAAATTTGGGAAAATTTTCCCTGGCGGTTCCGCAGCCTGAAAATTTCCCGTCGGAAAACCCTTGGAAAATTTTTGCTTGGGAAAAGTTTATCTTTTTCCTCTATCAGCGCGTAACCAATTAGATGTTGCCATGTGTCCTCATAGGCAAGTAGCGAAGGCATGGCATTTTATTTTTCCCTTAGACCTTTTGAAAATTTTGGAAAAACATTTCGTTTCTCCCCGTCGGCCCGCAGCCTATCACAGGCTGCCACGTGGCAGCTTTGGGTGCTAGCAGGGGAGGGAGGACCCTTTGTTTTTTTCATATTTTTATCTTTGGAAATTTTTGAACAAATTTCCCATGGCCCTGCACTCCCACCCTACCTTGGGAACACTTCCTTCCATAGATGCACGGACCCACGTGCGCATTTACCCCTTTAACCCCATCTCCTCCCTTTGGCGAAATTCACTGAATCTCCCCCCTGCTCCACCTATCTCCTTCTCCCTTCTCCCTGAGATGTATTTTGGAGTACCACGTGTCTCTAGCAGACCCATGGGTGTGTGGATGCCAAATGGTTTTCTCTCCTTCTTAGGTGAAATGCCCCATATTCTTCCGTCGCTCCACCCTTCCCTTTTATCCCGGCGATGACTCCGAGGCCACCACATGTCCTTGGAGGACCCACGGAGGCACGGGTGTAAATAGAAAATTTCTCCCACATAAGGAAAATTTCCAAATGCCACCCCACGACATGCCATCTCAAAATTTTCCTTTCACCCCTGCTTGACACGTGTCCCCTTGGGGAAAATTTGACCTTTAAGGTCTGTATGCTCATATCTTGAGTTCCTGAAGGAGTTAGGAGGACTTCTTTATATCACCAGAAAGGTGAGAAAATTTTCTATCCCATGAGAATGATTTAGGGAAATTTTTAATACATTGAGTATGATAAAAATCATGTTGAAACTATGATCCTGTTAGAGAGTGGGTATGGGGGTAAATTACTCCCTAAACGTAATTGAAACTTATAACCCTAAAATTTGAACCATGTGAGCTCAATTTTTGTTAATAAAGGAAAAATATGTTCTAGTAATTCATTTTTGTTTCTGAACCTAATAGGTTCAACTGTTGTCTTGCAACTTGGTTGTGGACACTTTTTATCAAAAAAATTATTCCATAATTTTCTAACTAATCCTAGGTTGTTTCTTGGGTCTCAACTGGGTTGTTTTAATTGGGCTTCACAAAAAGAGGATTGTATGGTAAATTGTCCAAATGTTCTTTCTATGAGACAAAATTACACTATCTAGGACATGTCATAAGTAAGGATGGAATAGTTGTAGATCCATCAAATATTGTTGCAATAATTGAGTGGCCTACACCTAAGAATGTACAAGAAGTCATATGCTTCATGGGACTTGCTGATTACGATAAAAAAATTGTAAAAGAATTTTCAAAAGTCATTGCACCAATAACTTCATTGCAAAAAGATAATAAATTTGTGTGGAGTGAAAAATGTGAATCAACATTTAAAACTCTTAAGGATCAATTAACATTTTAACCTATTTTGGTTGTATCTAATCCTAATGGAAACTTTACGGTAGTTACATATTCTTTCAGAGAAGGACGCGGAGGTATTTTGTTACAAAATGAACATGTTATAGCATATGAGATCAGAAAACTCAAGTTACATAAGCTTAATTATGTTCCCCATGACTAGATCTTATTGTCATAGTACATGCACTTCAATTATGGAGACATTATCTTTTAGGAAGAACTTTTGAATTAAATACTGATCATCTTGGGATGGAGTATATTTTCACTTAGCCAAATATGAATGGAAGACAACGAAGATGGTTAGATTTTTTTTCACAATATGATTTTGACATAAATTATATAAAAGGAAAGGAAAACAGAGTGGCAGATGCACTAAGTCATAGGAAACATATTTCTACACTTATAACTTTGAGAACTCTGTTTAAGGATGAGGTAAGAAGTATCATGGAATCTAATTCTTACTTTCAGCAGGTAAAAACAACACTGCTACAGATCCAAATGACATGAGATGTAAAGTTTTTCACTTTGATAACAAAAGAATATTGAGATATGATAAGTGGGTGTATATACCTTTGGGAAATGAGTTAAGGAAAAATTTAATGGAGGAATTTCATAATTCACCTTACTCAAGACATCCTAGTATTACAAAAATGCTTGCTGATATAAAACAACAATATTTTTGGAAAGGGATGAAGAAAGACATAATTGATTTTGTGACACACTACTTAGAATGTCAGTGTGTTAAGGCTAAGCATATGCATCCAGCTGGTTTATTATATCCTCATAGCATAGCGTAATATAAGTGGCAGGTAATTAGCATGGATTTTGTTCAGGGGCTTCCTATGTCAAGAAATAAGCATGATGTTATTTTAGTTTTTGTTGATAAACTGACAAAAGTAACACATTTTATTGTTGGTAATCTTAAGAATGATTCACCTGTTTTAGAACAAATATTTTTGCATGAAATTTTCAGATTACATGGAGTACCTGAGCTTATTATATCTGATAGCGACCCTAGAATGACATCTCAATTTTGGCAAACACTTAATGCATCCTTAGGAACTAAACTGAATTTTAGTTCAGCATACCATCTGGAAACAGATGGTCGAACTGACAGATTTAATAAAGTTTTGGAATATATGTTATGAATTTATTGCATGGATCAGTAGTACAAATGGGAGGAATACCTTCCTTTAGTTGAATTTTCTTACAATAATACATATCATGCCTAATTTGAAAATGGAACCTTTCAAAGCATTGTATGAAAGGAAATGCAGAAATCTAGTTAGTTGGGATAACATTTAAGACAGAGAGTTAATTGGACCTAAAATCCTTACTAAATGGAACAGTAAGTTAAAATGATTGGTGAACATTTAAAAGAAGCAACAGATAGAGAAAAAAACTATGCAGATCTGAAAAGGGTTGATAAAAAAATTGAACTTGGTGAAAAGGTCTTTTTACGGGTTAAGCCGAAAAAGAGTTCTATAACCTTTGGTAAGGAATCCAAGTTATCACCTTGTTATGTGGGACCCTTAAAAATTGTTGAAGTAATTAATCTTGTAGCTTATCATTTAGCATTACCACTTGCTTTGTCACAAATGCATGATGTTTTCCATATTTCTTTGCTTAAGAAATAAATTTCAGATTTATCACATGTGTTAAATTGGGATTCTTTACAAGTCCAAGACCCAAGAATAATCATGGTTGAACCCATTAGAGTGCTAGAAAATCACCAGTTACACTTGAGAAATTAGGAAATTAGTCAATGCAAGGTTTAGTGGGACCATTTTAATGAAGAAAGTGCAAGATGGGAAAATGTTGAGGATATTAAAAAAAAAATTCCTCGTTTATTTGAACAGACTTAGTTATGTTGATTGATAAGAATTAAAGACCTTGTTTTTAGCTTATCAATAAATATTCTAGTTTTTTGTAGGTATCATATTCCTTAGTACTAGAACAACTAATTTAATGCTGAAATACTTTATGAAAATTGGAAAATTCTCAAATCTAGTTTATGTACGTGAATTTAGAGATGAAAGAACTATAATTAGGAATACTTTTCTTGTTTGAGATTTGGATTAAGTTAATCATCAAGACGATGATGTTTTTTAGGAGGGAGGTATGTAACACCTTGAACATGGTTGATATCAATGATGACTTCTATTTTGAAATTTTCAAATGTTAACATGTGCTTCTTGTCTTAAGACAGTGTACTCTTATGATCTCTGAAAACATGTTTTTTATAGATAATATGTTAACTACTAAAATGGGTACAATTATGCCATGTTTATGTTGAATAGAAAATGAAGTAATTCATCGCTTCTTATGCTGAAAAGTTCACTGCTTGGGAAATGAGAAATTGATTCAGTTAAGTTAATTCTTGAGTCTTTGTTGCACTTAAAATTTTGCTTCAGTTATCATAATTTTTGGGATGCAGAACAACATTACCTTGGATCAATTTCATTGATCCAAGGTATACTTCTAATTCATAACTTTGTGGTCATATTGACCAAGTCAGACCGATCGAAGGATCCCTAGACTCTAACTCTACTAAAGTCACGAATGATCTACATGGCTCTCGGCTTCATATTTGAACTTGGATGTTAATCTAGTTCTTCTTTTGTTAAGTGGGATGTAATTCTTACTATGAATAGGGAACCTAATTAAGCTATGTTCCATAAATTAGCAACTCTATCCTAAAATTGTAACCTATCCTAAGTTATATGTTCTTTTGATAATATGAGATGTTAATAATAAAGGGCCCTAAGACTAAACTTTAGACTTAGACCTAAGGACCTATGTTAGTTCCTAAACTAATGTTGAACCTAACCTAATGTTGGCTAACTTAAAAGTACCTATAGGATGACATGCAAGGGGAAAGTCGGTGGCACCATCTTCTAGGTGTTTACGAGGCATTATTGGACATTAAAGATTCTTTTCTTGCTAAAAAAATTGGCGAATGCATGAGAAAAGTTGGGGGAATGAGTTGGCACCTTTGTCAAGTTCTAGTTACATGCAATTTTAAATTTAGTCATTTCAAAACATAAGATGGTAGTGGCAGGAGAAGGGGAAGGACTATCAGTCCTATTTTTCATTTAATGTTTTTCGAAAATGGATAAAACCACCCAGGAAGAAGAAAGAGGGGTTTTGGTTCTATTTTGGTCATTTGGTCTTTTTTTAGCTTAAGCTCTGCATGTATTTTTTTCTCTTTGAACTATGGTTTGAATCCTTGCATGAATATTATTTCCTTGCATGGTGTTAGAATGAAGAAGTAGCACTAGGAAAACTATAAGAAAAAGAAGAAGGTTTTTAGGGCTTGTTGGTGTTTCGAGTGAAAGAATTTAAGCTTTGCTTGGTGATTTTCATCGAAAAAGTGAAGACCGTAGTTCTATTAGGCATGATAGGCCCTATCAGTCAAGCCTTTTGCTTTTACTTAAGTGCTTCATAAAAACAACTCTTCTTTGATTGAAAACCTCCTGGTTTTATGCTTGATATTCTTGCTTTGATGTTGTTTGTCTTTTTTTCTAAATTTAAATCCGTTCTTCGTTGTCGTATGGGTAAAGAATCTAGGAGTGTTGATTGTTGCTTTTATGCCAAATTGATTTTATTCATATCTTCTATACATTTAAAATGATCCATGAAGAATCTCTACTTGAATGAATATTGAATGGTAAGAACTTTAAATAGTTACAGGGTTTATAGAAATATATGGTATTAACTTGCATGCTTCCATTATTATGTTGTTGGATTTAGCTCGGAGGAGTCTCCATTTTAGTATTATGCGATTTAGCAGGTTAAAATGGATTCATGCCTTGGGAATTTTTCTCAGTAATGGAAGTAGAGACCTTTGTTCTATTTAACTAGCTTGTAACTGTATTTCCCTTCTGAGTGAAACACCCATCTCGTGTTGGTTTTGAAGCTCATTCATTTTGGGGTATTATTTGTTGTCTTCTCTCATTCGATGAGCCTTGTCTGGTTAAGTTACTCTGAAGGAAATGACTTCAAAGGTTTTAAGGTAAAGTTTTGTTTTATTTATCTTTTGCTATCTTAAACCCATTCTGTACTTTTGGTTACCTTAGAATATCTTCATAAATAAGGGGAATTTCTCTCTGAATCATTGGTTGATATGAAACTTTGGTGAATGAAAGTTATTTGAATGATTCTCTTTTTCTCTTTTGTTAATAGTTCCTTTAGGAACTAATTGGAACAGAGTCTGAGATACTCTCCCTTATTTCTTTCCTAGAGATTCTAAGTATTTGGATGATTCATTGTTATTTGGTGGAAATGTAAATGGAGATTTTACTCTTGGGAAGAAAAGAAACATTATTTTTTTGTTATGATTTTTTTTTTCAGTTCTGTTGCTATGCATGTTTGTTAATTTCCAACTCTGAGCCTTTTGGTTACCTCAACTAATATCTTTTTGATCTTAAGTGGGTTATCCCTTGTTTATTTAATCACTATGTGTGTTACTCTTAGGGAAACGGTTATGTGTCATTTCATTTGTATTCTATTAGAATGAATGCATAGCCTTTAAAAGGATATATGGATGTAGCTTCCTCATTATCATGTTATTAGTCTTTTATTGAGAGAAGTTTGATTAATTTGGTTGTTTCTCTTCACAATTTGTTCTAACATTGGAGTTGGGAAACTAAATCTGTTTGAATTATAAGTTTTTTTTTTCCTTCTTCGTAATTGATATATTGGCTAGAATTCTTAAGATACTTTGATATCATTTAGATTGTTTCGTTGAAGAGTCTATTGAAGACATGGGTTGAAGTCTCTTTTTTCAAATTCTGGAATGTTAATCATACATTATCTTTGTAATCCTTCATGAGGGTGAACTCTAGCATAGGATAAGGGAAAGATATTATTTAGTTTGATTCTGAACTTTTATCATTTTGCCCTTTTTGGACTTATTAGTGGTTAGTAGAAACTTGAGTGACTCTGAGTGGTACCTTGTTCTTATTTTGGTTTATGAATGCTTTTATTGTGCAATTATTGGGACTACAGGATGTAAATTATGATTGATCCTTTGAGTTGGACTTTAAATGAACCCGCTCAATTCTTTTAGAGTATTTCTTATATGAGATATGTTGTTGATTTTATTGTTTATGTTGTCCTTATTTGGAGCACTGAAATGAAACTTTAATCAATCTAATTTAGACTCTTTTTTATTATGCTTTAGTTGTGATTTTAGATAGGAATCTAATTTTGTGTTGATTGTTATTTATTCATGTATCAATTTGGATGTTTACTTGAAGTAGCAAAAATATATACGTAATCTAGAAAGTAGATTTGTATATCTAGAAATTACTTCTCAAAAGTTAGAACTAGTAAATGAGGAACCTTAATCTGGAAATTGAATTATAAGGTAAAGTTAGGATGAAATATGAATTTCCCTTTCTTTAACACTGTTGTTTTATTTCCAACATGTTGAAAAGATTCTATTGATGAAAACATAATGTTTATAGGCTGATTAACTAATCCTTACCTAGAATTAGAAACTTTAAAACATCTCTCTCTTCTTCCTGGATTGTATTCTTTTATGGAAAATTCTTTCTGTTATTATTGATTGTGTCTTCAGGAATGTTTCATAAACAACAGAGTTATTTTTATGAAACATTTAGTTAAAAGCACAACGTATGAATGTTATAGTGCTTATCATGCTCAGTTCCATGAACTGGCCCATGCTAACAATTTTGCAAATGAATTTTGTAAAAGATGAAAGGAGAAAGACATATAGAAATTTACATCAGTTTTATTAAAGAAATTGTATCTTTACTATGATGATATGTGGTGTCATTACTTGATATGTACTTGTCAGATAAGAGATTTGTAATAAAAATAGTTTTGTACTTCTGTTATGATACTTTGTACTTTCTTAAATGCTTATGAATTCAGTGAATGTATCACTCATTCTTGATGAATAAAAAGATGTGTTGATTGCTAAATAATACTAGAATATAATACCTTCTTTTCATGAATTGGGATGTATTATTAATTAATATCATAAATGAAGGAGATTAGTATATGTATTTTTAGAGATATGAAATTGGAGCTTCAGAGTTCTTATGTTATACAAACTATGAGTTGTGAATATGAAACCTTAATTGGTGGTTCTCAAATAAAATAGATGCAACTAAAAAGTTGAATAATTAAATCTTTAAACAATATAAAAGATCTATGATTGATTTTTATAGATATATAGATAGATAGATAGATAGATAGATAGATATATGAATAATGGATGTATTTGGGACATATGAAATCAATTTTCAGAAATGGGAATTAGTCCCTAATATAGGGGAAAAGGATAATTCCCTTGAGATCAATCATTAAGACATAAGTTATGAACTTGTTAAAAGCATTATGAACGTTGAAAGTAAATGGATGCATGTGTGCTTCCTTAAGAAGATTCCCTTAATCTAAAACTGGAAAGATTTTAAGGAATTAAATGGAATTTAGACTTCATCTCCATGAAGTCTAAAATAAATATTTACAAGGGACTTATTTAAGCTAGGGCTGAAATAAGTTAGGAATTAATTAACACACTTTCATAACTATAAGATCAATCATGTCAGGTCTTAATGCAATATGTTTCGTTAAAATACAAACTTAATCATGTAGTTAAATGGTTAGGAATCATATTTTACCTACATGCCTACCTCTCCTATAATTTCAACTTGTAACCTCTTAGGTAGGTGACCTTGATGAATATTTATAGGTTATTGTAATTAATCTTAATGAAGTGATTAAATGGGTTAATAAACTTTTAATCTAAGGTATGTTTGTCTAGTTGAGGAAATTCAGTTGGATGTGGACATACATCAACTATAGTGTAGTACCTTCGTAATGAAATGAGGCATTACCAATATACTATGATGTAGTTGACATGTCTCAACACCCCGTATATTTTGTTCAACTTGACTTTCATAAGTGCATATCTGGGTTCTACTCTATGCAGGGATGGGAACATGATCTAGTGTCGAGGTAAAATCACATTGACTTAGGATAACTAGACACACCCAATCGACGTAAGTCAATTGAGTATGCCTATGTACCCTTAGTCACTGTGAGTAGTCTTCCACACTAGGGCATGTTACTAATCTTATCGAGGGTGAAACTTTGAATCAAGTGGGACTAACAGAAGTTAGTAAGACCACTCTAGATAAAAAAACAAGTGTGGTGAGGGACTTATTCTATTTGATGAGTATTCCATCTAGGAATGTAAACATGATAAACATGTTTAAAATCTTTGGCCAAAGTATTGTAAGTTGTTGGTTGCATTTTCCTATGTCACTTGGTTTAAGAAGCGGGATTTCATATGAACAACAGTAGTAGATATTCAAATAGGCATCTTAAATAGAACACTTATGTACCCCTAAAATGGTAAAAGATCTAAGTATATGTTGTATACACATACTAATTAACATGAGAGATCAGTTTAGTACCGAGTCATGAAATGAGATATCGATGATTCACCGATTCATTACTACTACATATGGTTTTCTATTATGAGATAGTTTTGCATTAGAATGTGTGTTAAAAATTATTTTGATTTAGAATAGAGAACAATATGTAAAAAAAATATTAAAAAATCCTTGTTTCTAAAGTCTTAAAATGGGAATGTTACACTGACATTGGTTTCCCTAAACCGATATCGCTCATGTACCCAAGTGCACCATGCTCAGTTTCTCTTGACCAACATCAGTTGGACATGACCATGGTTGGTAAGGATTTATTACCTCATTGCACCATATAGCACCAACTTTTCCTTCCCAAAACCTTTTTCTGCCTAACCCAAAGTTAAACCCTGACCTTACACCTCACCCTCATGAACTTATTACCTATCACCCAACCTTAGAATTAGTTGGGGCATGTTTTTTCCCATACCATGGCCTTACCTATGGCCTTACCTAAATCACCCAACCCAACCTCGCTCATGGTGACACTCGAATTCGTTTACTCGTTATACCTTACGATGTTGCTACTTGTGTTATTCAGCCGACTGACCTTACCTTGCCTAATGGTGCGTTGTTTATCTCGACCTAACCTTTGGTGCCCTGGAATAAACCTATTTCCCATTCTAGCACCTTTCCTAGTCATGTTTCAGGACCATATCCTATACCTTGAATACCTAAACCACTTCAACATTTATAGGATAAACATATCAAACTTTGATGATGTAGAGTTTGTAAGCTTTTTAACCTGGTACCTTATCGTAATTTATATGTATGTGTGCATTAGACTACCACTACCTATTACCCAATTGAAAACACCCTTACTTACAACCAACCTACCCTTATTTTCATCACTTACCCATTTATCAAACCACTCACCAACTTCGTTTAATACCTCATCAGTTTCGGGTTTGAGGGGGATCACCTTCATCCACACTTGGGGTAACCTAACCCTGATTCATACCTGGAGATATGTGACAAAAAGGGGAAAATGTAGACACCAAGTTTGGGTCACACTCCCCTTGGTCCCCTTCAATTAATTAATGTAACACATTTAACTAATCATGACCCCTTCATCCTATATTAATATTCATCCTCACATTATTAATTAAATTAATTATTTTGATTAATTTAATTTCATCCTCACACCTCCACCACATCATGACACCTCATCCTAGACCCATTCCAGGGGCATTTGGCTCACAGCAACCAAGTCATTACTCTCAGCACTGAGTCATCACTCCCAGTGTTGAGTCACTACTTGACCTAACTAACTAAGAATTCTTCCTAAACCTAACTGTAATTTTCTAAGATCTTCCTACCTTCTCTGATGAGAAATCTACTTACCTAAGCATACCCAACAAGGAAAACATGCCAAATCTGGGAATATGTGCTTTTTTTTGGTAAATAAGACTATTTCACCCTAACCGACGCTAGTTTATCCTTGGCTGACGTTGATCACCTAAACCACCATTGGTTCTTTTATATAAAATTTTACAACCCTTTAACCAGGTTGGTTATTCATTGATAAGATTCTAATTGCATTCAAGCACAAATCTTTAATCCCTCTTACATCCAGATGATGAACACACATAACCACAATGCAAGACAGGTAGACGGTTCTCCTTCCAGACTATGGGAATACTCACAAGAGCACACAAGTTGTACTATTACAGCACTAGATCCAAGCATCTCTTCTTCAATCAACCACCAACCACCTCCACTCACAGGATCTACAACATACCAAGTAAGTATTGTGATTTTATGATTTGTGTTTATTCAAGTATAGATCTTTCGTTTCTTTATGTATTTCATTCTTTCCATTACTCATATATCACCTACTTCCCACCAACCCACTATTCAACCATCCTAAGCCTTTACACCCTTTCCAACCTCATTTTCAGTATGCCTAAGTCTTCTTAACAATATCACAACCTTATCTACACCACCTTCACTCTCTTTGCAATCACAAAGAGGTGCAAACTCCCATTTTTAACATTTGAACCAAATTTCCCCTACCGACACCGAATAGCTAACCAACATCGGTCTATCTCCTACACCGGCATCGGTTGACCAACCAATACCGGTCTCTCAGACTGTAAATTTTTCCTATAAAAACTAGTTAACAACTTCCCCAAAACAACTCAAAACCTTGCCTAATTTCACCCAGACCTCACCTACAGCGTCTGCTACACTACAAACCAAAACCTACCCATTAATCATCTAGATTCAATTCTAACCATTTCCTGTTGAGTTAAATTCACTTGTTGTATGTTAATAGCAGATATCTAAATCTTATTAACTACAATAGGAACTGTTATTTCTTACATTAAATTGTATTAAACAAAGGATTGATAGCCATTCGAGGAAGCATCACGCTTCCCGGATCTAGCCTTGCTAAGTAGTCCTCTAAATCTTTCTATTTAATACTATTTGGTGGTCTTGTTGTGTTTCTTATACAGGTCATTCCACCTAGCCAAAGGGAAGCTCACACAATCATCTTAGATCAAAAGTATACAATGCACGTAATGCTTTCTACTACCCACATAACACAGATATTCCTCCTACGGATGTTACCCACCTATCTATTTTATCGCATTTACTTTTGAGGTGAAACACATATAACCAAACAATAATCATACCAAGGAGACTATCATTGGAAGTTCTAAGTTAATCAGACAACCAAATGCATCCAGGTATGAAAGAAAATTCAATGGATATTATTTTTCATGTTATGGATTTGGAGATAGAGCTAGAAATAGCAAATGGCTTAAGGTGTACAAAGAACATCCATTGAGGGTGAAAGCACCATAAAATTTACAAAGAAAATTGCATGACTAACTAAGGAAGGATAACACCATTGCCACCTCTAGTCAAGGCTCTAAGTCTAGGAATGTAACACTAAACATAGAAGATTAATGGAATGCTTAAATAACATGAATATAATTCAAAATCTAACTAATCATGCCTACTAATATGTTCAATTACCTAACATGGGTGTAAATAGACCTAAGAGGGAAATCAAATGGGTCTAGTTGCTACTACAAATAAAGTGAAATGGCCTCTCCAAATGACTTATAAAGTCACTTTATATATCCATCTACTAACCCCATTGAAGACTTTAGGCAAGGATTGAACTTGGCTATAAATAATATTTATTATATGAGATGCAAATCAAAGCATGGTGTAAAGTATTAAGGTATGAGGTGAACCCTTTTTATATTTTTCCATTTGGGGAAAACTTATATTTTCGTGCATGTGGGACTAAAAACATAAATTAGATTAGAATTTATAATCATGATTAAGCTTTGTTAATCACAATTAGTTAATTACCAGGTTATTAAGATGTGTGGATCCTTAATCAATCACTAAGGTCAACTAAAAGGTTAAGATAAGATTTTGAAGCTTGTTGAGATGTTTTGGATAGAAGTGGGGTGATTTTGAGTGGTTATAAGAGGGGTTTGAGCCAATAATAGGGTATATTGACCAAAACAAGGGCTAAATAGGCTTAATTAGCTAATAATCGCTAATTGTTTGTTTTGAAGAGGATTTTGACTTACGATTCGTCGTAAAGTGGCATCCAAAATGTGAAAGAGGTTTGGTAACCAAAAAAGCGTTGTTAATTGACCAAAGTGGTAAGAAACGTTAGTTATTTAGTGGAAATCACTAATTATAATGGAATTAGTAAGAATGAGAGTGATTTGCATGTGTTTAGAAATAAGATTGCAAAACTCGAATTTAGTTGTCTACAGAGGGATTTCAGACCTTAGTCTGCGAAGAATAGGATTTGATTTAATTGTCAAGAAAGAGGACATATTTACAGGTATTGTTTGGAGGAATGTTCAAGTCAATTTATCAATGATAATTCATATTCAGACAAAGGAAAGAATCATGTCATATGTTATACATGTCATGAAGTTGGGAATTTCTCATAGCATTGCTATCAAAATGAACAATATAAGTAAAGAAATAGGTTCTATACCTTCAAATGGCAAGAAAAGAAAGCTTCTAACATGAAAATCAATCCTAAAAATAAAATAAAAATCAGCCAAGTATCAAACAGTTTCAGGAAATAAGAATATGAAATGGGTATACAAGGTCAAAAAAGATAAGAAGGAAAAGAAAGTAACATGGGAAGATAATGTAGAAAATCATAAATCCATGAAAAATAAGACAACAGTACACATTGATAAAGGAAAGGAGAAGGAAGACAAGTTGAGTACAGATAATGAAGAACTTCTTCATCAAATAGTGTTAGAGAAAATGCAACATGTGTGCCTTTCAGGCATATAATCAAAAGATGAGAGCTCAAATGTTGTGGTGGTCACACCAAGGAGTGCATCCAAGATGATTAACTAGAAAATTAGAGAAAAAAGAGGAAATAATGAGTCATCAAGTTCCTTTGATGATTGCATATTGTTCTAATGTAATCTCACAGGATAATATGCCTTCTCTAGGATTGTAGAAGGTACACATGAGCTAAAGGAAGCATAGTTTGTTCTTCATTTATCTATCACTCAATAGTTTCTCTTGATGAAGAAGGTCAAAGATGTTGGTAAATGAAGGATGTTGCTCATTGTTTCCTCTATCAAATTGTTAAGGTGTGTTATGTTCAAATTGTTTTTCCTTCTCAATGTTGAAATCCTAGCACAAGTTTAAGTTGGTGAGTATCTTCTTGAAAAATCATAGAAAGAGAACGTCGTCAATATTTTCCCCAAGCATGAATTGTATCCAAGAGTGTAATCTTGAGTCATCATGCATACTGATTGGAAATATGGATCTAAACTATTCTAAGCTTTAATGTGAAATATGTGTTCTAGTGTGTCAAGATTATTCCTTATTGTTAATTTATGGCAAGTGTCAAAGCATGTTGCAATATGATTAAAGTGATCCTAATGTTATATATGTCAAGTGGTGTTTTGCTAAAGCTGAAGTTTTACCTTGCAAATTAAAATTCAAAAAATGCATTTCATCAAAATAGTCAATCTTGTTCATTCTGAATCATAATCTACAAAAAGGTCATATTAGTGTCATGAAATGTTGGAATATTGCATTATTCATAGAGGTTATATAAAACAAGTATTTGTCAGACATTTGTTTCTAAAAGCATAGATGGAAGGAGCTTAATGAATATTGATATTGCATGATAGACTGTGTACTCACATTGAATATTTGAAATATACTTGAATAAAACTTCATGATCATTGTGTGATAAGTCAAGATGAAAGTGCATACTCCCAGGGGAGTTTGGTCCTTGATGATTGTTTATTTTGGGCTAGTGCATCTAAGTGATGACTATGGACTGTGAACCTTGTTTTTAGTATATGGAGAAAATGGCTTGATTTTAATGATAAAGAAGGATAATATCTTTGTTGATAAAGAATGTATTTACAACAACTGATAGTTTACATTTCTGAAATTGCATATTTCTATATTGAAGGAGTAAAATGATGAAGAATATCATCTTTCTTGATATAGTGTAGTGAAGTGAAATGGCATGAACATTGTGAGATATGTACATTGGCTTCAAAGGAAGAGGCTAAAGAGGTAAAATAAAGCATATATAATGGTGACTATGCTAAATATGAAGGAAATTTTGATGATGTGTACATGGTCTTGGCATTGAAAAGAGATGTGTGATAAGGTTAAATTCCATCATGGAGTATATCATCTTCAGAGTAGTTCTTTTAAGGTCTATATTAGATCAAATGGATCAGGATTTATGGTGATTAGAGTCAGAGAATATGGAACACAATCCTATGTGGAGCTATTCTGCTAGTTCTTTTTAATGATATTGGATTGACATCTTGTTTTTCTAAGTGAAATTATCTGAAAAAATTGTAGATCATCAAGGCATGCAATATCATCTCCTACAAAAGTGTTGAAAGAATTTCAAGTGTTGATACTATCTTGGAAAAGAAAGTGTTGATACTATCTAGGAATAGAAAAGATATTTACAACGTATAGTTTGATTCAGAACTTATGAACAAGGAGAACTAATGTAAAAGGTGTGTGGGATATCATGCAGTGGAGATAATTTTATCATTCAAAATCACAACATCATCTAATGGGGATCTTCTCAAGATAAGATCATGTTTTATTGTTGCTCATTATGTTGATTTTTCAACCCTTTGTCATAGATGTCAAAGGGGAAGAGATACAGATAGTGTTCTCAGAAACTAAGGTTGCAAGTGTTTTTCCCATCAAATTTTATAGGTTTCTGAGTGTGTTCCCATTAATGAAAAAGGGGGAGATTGTTGAACCCTAGTCATTATCATTGATGTTGTTAATTTGTCAAGTGGCATTAATGGAAAAAAGAGAAACCAAGTAGAGGTTGAATGGTGAAGTGAGTAGATCGGTGATAGTTGTAGGTATAGAGAGAGTTCACATTTAGCTAGTTTCATGAAGTGTCAAGGAAATGATAGGTAAGATGTCAGTGATAAAGTGCATGGTCACAAGAAAGTAAGGATTTTGGTGAATCATACATGGTCAATCATATGTGAAACAAGTGTTAACTAGTCCCCAACAAGTCTCCAAGGTGTATGAGGTTCCAAGTGAAGTAGATGGTTCAACAGGTACAATGTGTGATGAACTCTTCCCAAGGTGGTCAACCATGGTAAAACCTATTGACAATGATTGAAATGTGTTTTAGAGGTGTATTGTGGGCTCTGTTTTGTTTATTGTGCATTCAGAATGATTCAGGATGGTTCCAGGGTAATTCAAGGTCTCTGCATGCATGGACAATGAGATAGGGGTTCACAAAAGTTCACTAAAGAAAATTTGAAGAGGTTGGTACACTTGGTAAAATTTAATTAAAGGGCTAAAACTCATTTTTATATGTTCTAAGTACTCAAAAAAATATGTTGATGAAAAGAAACTTTTTGGGACCTAGGAAAAATTTGTAAAAATTGGTTATAATGAATTTCTAGTGTGATGCGGGTAGAATGGTTGCGTATGGAGAATGTTCCCCAGGAACATATATTCCCCACAAAGAATTTAGGTCCACAGAACAAAGATACAATGTATTACATGTTTGGGATGGTTTGGGGGCACTTGGGGTTCTGCAGGTACAAGTTCATTGAGTTACATGGTTCCTCGCAGCTTAATTTTACCCAAAAGTCAAAGGGCTAGTGTATTACAGGTCGAGATGTCAAATGAGACATAGATGATGCATGAAAAACATGTACTCTGAGAACATGTGTTCCCCGCATTGGTCTTGGGTCCACAAAACAAAGGGGTTAAGTGTTTTATGGGTAAAGTAGACATATCGGGTCCAAACGACCTAGGTGGTATAAGTTCCTCACATGAATTGTTCTCTTCAAGCCTCTCAGAGATGAAATACAAAGGGAGAGATGATTCAGTGTAATGTGGGAGTTTGAGGAGTTGGGAGAACATGATGTGGGTGGAAATTTTTCCACGAGAATCTAAGTTTTCCACATGATACTTAAACCTAAACTATAAAGGAGAAGGAATGTATTACAGACGAAGCGGGTGTTTTGAGCATAGGGGACCCAAACGACCCATCTTACTTTGTACCATGTGTTCCCTGATTATCTAATTTAACTAATTTACATTATGGACTGGCAGTGAAGTTTTGGAACTTAGTGTTCCACGAACCCCCTAGACCTAATTTCACATATATTAAGCTCTAGATGTCATAATTAGAAGTTTTTGGACTCGTTGGAAAGGTAATTCGATTCTATATGCCTTGGAATAAGAAAAAACAATATTTTAATTCAAATATAGAAGGAATAACTGAATTATAGGTGGCACTCTTTTAGAAGTTAGTTTTACAACATCCTTTTGATTTTTCCAATGCATGAAAAGAAGATGAAGTGCATGACACGCCAAGAGAAAAATATGGAGATATATCCTTACCTATAAAAATCCAAAACTCAAGAATAATTTTGTGTTGAAAAAAAAAGAAAGAAAGAAGTCGAGCCAAGAGAGAAAGAGAAAACAAATCTATTAAATGAATATCTGATAATTAAAAGAGATGAGAGAAATTTCCTATAGCAGATTGTGCTACAAATTGAAATACCTTCTAATTGAAAGAGAGATCTATGACAGAGATATAGAGAGGAGAATGTGCTAAATAATTCTTTGATATGCAATGAAAATATATTTCTAAATAAGAGCAGAGTCATGTGATTAAGGAGACAAAGATATCAATTAGAAATCCAGTGATGAAAAGGAGAGCAAGGGTGGAGCTAAGAAGAGGTTTGATGTAGAGAAAAAGGAAGGGACAAAGCCATTAATCAAAAAATCAGTTAATGAATGTATAATGGGGAAAGACCAAAAAAAGGTAAAGAGAATGTTGAATATGTATACCTAAAGAGTGAGTGAAAAATGTGATAGAAAGGTGATCATAATCAGTTATATATGCAACATAGAATATAGATGATCAAATTTTGTGTATAATATCTATCTAAGTTGTTTCTTAGATCACATGGGTTGCAGCCTCCTTATAAGTAGTGGCTTACAAAAGATTGGTGTAGGTTGATTACATTCTAGGGGGTTGAAGCCCCCTGTAATTTTTGGCTTACTAAAGTTCATAGTGGTTGTTGGACTAAATTTGGGAGTTATGTCTTCCAGACAAGTTATAGCTTGTCAAAGACTAAGTGGTGGCTTAGTTAAATTATTGGATTTGTAGCTCAAAATTGAGTTATAGCTCAATCATGAAATAATAATAACTCTGATGGAAATTTTTCCAAGTTAGTTGCATTGATTTCAGTGGGTTTTTGTCCCGAAAGGTTTTCCCACATTAACTCTGGTCTCCTCATGTGTGTATGTGTATTTGATTCTCTCTATCTTTCATGGTTATTGTACATGCTTATGAAAATCAATATAGTATAACAATAACATATTTAAAAAGTGTAAATTGATTGTGAAATTTTTTATCTACACTTATTCACCCCCCCCCTCTTAGTGTTGGAAATCCCTAACAATGTTAACTCACTCAGGTATATTTTCCTTCAAGCACGTACATTTTAAATTCATACTTCAAAGAGGGGAAAATGTAGACACTCAAATTTGGAAATTTACCCTTTTGACACTACTTATTGTAATTGTTCTTCTTAGATAATAGGAACAATCACATGTTATTCCAACTTAGTTTATGTTACCATTTCTTTCCTAAATTTCTTATCCTACACACTGATGTATCAACAAATTCTTAATACAAGTCCATAATATCAATGCTTAAGCTCTTGCCATCATTATGTAACTTTCATATTTGATTCATTTTCTCTATCCAAAACCGTACAGTTTGGTTAGGTTGTATAATCCAGTCCTAGTTGACCAGTATGGTCATGTATTGACACATTCTACAACTCTAATTTTTATGCACTCATGGTTGTCCAAATTTATTTGAGCTAACATACTTCTTAGAGTAAAGTCAGTAGTAGCAATATACAAATAGAATGGTAATTTAGGTTGTGGAGGTGACAACATAGGAGGAGGGAGAAGATACTTTTTAAGTTGTTCAAAGGAAATGTTACACTCTTCCCCTAGTTGAAACTAACACCATTTATAAGGATTTGATTAAATAGACGAAAACAATCAGAAAGTTACGTGATAAAGCGTCGAATAACATGAATCTTTCCTTGAAGGCTACATAATTGTTTGATGTTTATATGGGGGCATGTCCACGATGGAATTTAATTTATATGGATCCACCTCAATGCGTCAACGTGAGATAATGAATCCAAATAACTTTCCTGATGTTACTTCGAAAATGCACTTGTTGGGATTCAACTGAATTTTGTATTCCAATAGACGTATAAATATTTTATGTAGAACTTTTATATGGTTAGAACGTAGCTTGGACTTGGAAAGAATATCATCAACACAATCTTTGATGATATCGTGAATATAGTCATTGAACACATAGGTCATAACATGTTGATAGGTATCACCAACATTTTTTAGTCCAAAGGGCATCACTTTATAGAAAAATGTCCCCCGAGGAGTGCTGAAAGTATTCTTATGTTAGTCTTCAAGATAAATTCTAATCTGATTATAACCGGAGAAACCATCCATGAAAGAGAACATTTCATGACTGACAGTATTTTCAAAAATAGTGTCAATATTTGATAAGGGAAATTCATCCTTAGGAAAATATTTATTGACATCCCTAAAGTTAGTGAAAAATTGGAGTCCAACAATTTTATTTCCTATAGGGACCATGTTAGAGACCCATTCTAGATATTTTATTGGTTGGATGAAACCAAAATCCCAAAAAAAATGCACCTCTTCCTCTACTAGTAATGTAATGCATGGGTACATCTTATGTCAATTCTATTTGATGGGTTTTGCATAACGTTTTAACACAAAGTTGTGAACAATTGTTTCTAGGTCCATTCCTAGCATATTAATATATGACCAAGAAAATAAATTAACAAAATCTCGTAAGAGTGATGTGTACCCAGTGCGTTCCTCTCCTTATAAGCACTTTTAGAGAAGGACTAGGCAAGGTTCTTTAGGAGTATCGATATTGAATTCAATAGTTTCTTTGATAAGCATATGCCATGCCTCATCAAGATGATCAAAAGTGGGAAGCTCATCAATAGGATCTAGGGGTATGTCATCAGTGTCTCCAAAGTATGTTTCATTGTGAAATTGAGTGTGTTGTGTAATAGATTTGTAGGGTTATTTTTCCATGGCACCCAAGTGACATAATATAACTTCTACTGAAGTGATTAGATCTAAAGGCACTGAATTTTCTGTAAGATGATAATCAATCAAAAATGTCTTAATTTTATTGATGGTAAAATTATTTTTAATGATAAGACAATCTGTAGGAGGCAAAGTGGGATGTTAACCAATTTCATCATGATGTGAAGGTAAATGGTAGGGAATGGAATGATTGATAGACCTATAAAATATTGTCCCAAATTTATGGAATAGTTCTACAAAATGGAACCATGTGTCTTCACTAAGGAATATGTGTGAATGATTGAGTATGAAAGAGTCACTATGAGCTGCATGGATATGAATGACAGGATCTATCCATCTAGATCGGAAACTCATATCAGTAAAAGCTTTAGTGATGTTTTCAATATCATCATGAATCTTAGTGTAACCTAATCCATATTTGTTAGAGGTCATTTTATAATGAGGGTGGATAGGAGTGGAAATTCCTTGCTAAAACTTTCCTAATCCATAACCTTTCCATCCTTAGTCAAGTAGGAAATGCATTACAGAATCCCATTTTGATATATATGAGATGTTATATGTGAATTGATATTTTTCAATAGAAACGTTGTTGATGGGTGGATGAGTTGTAGTATCATATTCCCCATACACAAAATAAATATTATTAGGAGGGATTGTTAGTGCAAATTCATAGAACCCCCAAAATGACCTATGGATCTACTTTTCTAAGGCAATGTCATTTATCTAGCAGGAAGATGACCCCTCTGAGTCGTCAAATTGTTATCCAAAATAAGCCCCATGCTTATTTTTGGCTAACTCCTCCTTCTTCTCCTTTTCTGGAAATTAAATGAATTTTTGGCATGCTTTAGGGACTCAAAAAAATTTGGAAATGGCTCCATCAAATAGATAATTTTCTCACCTTTCTAGAAAGGTAAAATTTTCCTCCTAACTCCTTGTACTTTTCAAGTTATGGCCCGGCGGAGTTTTCTGGGGAAAATTTTCCTTGACAAGTTCGCGGCCAATGAGGAGGTGCCATGTGGTAGAAGAGGTCGGGGCAGTAGAGTGAAGCTGGGAAATTTTCCAAAGTGGGCAAAGAAAAAAAGGAATAAACCAACCCACAGCCCTGCCGAGGAGAAGGAAAATAAATGGCTTGAGGCGCACCGAGTAAGGAGGATACGCCATGTGTCCACAAGGGGAGGGGCGTAGTAAACTTTGACTTTTTGCCAAAGTAGTAGAGGGCGTAAAGGAAAAAAATTTCCTGAAGGACCACAAACCAATAGGATGCTGCCATTTGTCTAGTTGGTAGCGGAGGTCGGGACAGTGGAGGCGAGTTGGAAAATTTTCCAAAGGGCTCGGCGGGGGCACAAAGAAAAATTTTGGCCCGAAGGCCCACAGAACATTTGGAGGGTAACACCTGTCTAGCCGTAAGAGGAATTCAGAGGCACAGAGGGTTTTGGTGAAATTTTCCAAAATTTTAAAATGCGTAAAGGAAAAATTAGAAGTGCATCCCGCGCCAACCAATGAGGAAGTGACACGTGTCAGCAGAGCAGTGGAGAGCGAGGCAAAGTTGGGAAATTTTCCCAATGAAAAATCAAAGGATAGAAGTGAGGTTTGGGCAGGTGTTTCCATCAACAAATAGGGAAGAACCACATGGTAGAGGAGTGATGGAGTGTGGAGATTTTTGGGGAAATTTTCCCAAATTCAAAAAAGGGAAAATTTTAAAGTTTCAGCCCGCCAATCCAGTTTTGCTCTAATTTTTCCCTAAATCTTCAAATGGACATAACTTTTGATCTAGAGCTTGGATGTTTGAGTTCTTGGTTTCATTGGAAATCTGGTAAAATACTCTACATGATGGAGGGTTCAATTTTGTATTTTGATGGATATTTTTTGGAGAAAAATGGAGAAACATCCCTGGCATGCAAAAAACGTAGAAATGGTTACCAACCACCAAATTTAATGAAGTATGGGTCATTTTTTGGATCTGCAGAGCAATGTACTTTGAAGTATGGGATTTTCCATGGGAACCCATCATTTTGTAGGCTAATTAGAAGAATTTGTTGGTGGTTGGGGTTGCAAATCAAATTTACCCGCATGTTTTTCACTTTTCTTCATTCTACTTCGGGATAAAAGCCAGTTTTGGCTCATTTGTAAAAGTTGTTCATCTTTTCTATCTCTGCCCTCCCTTATTTTCTTCCTCATGGTTGAAATGGAGTTTGAACCTCCTCCCATGCTCTGTAGTGGCATTTTTTTCCTTTTACCATTAAAATGATGTTCTGTGCAAACTTCTGGAGCAACAAAAAAAATGTGTTTTGTGATGCATCTATCCATCCTTGCTCATTTTTTGCTTGTTTTCTTCTTACCTCTCTTCATTGCAGGTATTTGTGCAAGTTTGAATGTTCATTGCAAGTTTAGAGTTGTGTTCATGGAGTTTTGGAACATTTTCTGTGTGAAATCTATCCTTGGGCCTATGATGCATCTGTCCATCCTTCCCATTGCTCACCTCTTCTTGTTCCATGGTAGTTTTGATAGATGTTCAACATTTTCCTTCTCTGGTGTATCACCATTTTAGTGTAGGCTTCTATTTTTTTCTCTTTCTCTCTCTCTCCCTGTCTCCTTGGAAGTTAGATTAGGATTAGATTAGCTTGCCTTCACTGGAATAGCTTGTGGCAGGTAGTTTAGGAAGAGGAACCAGCCTTCTCTGGAGATCTTTCCCCATTTGCAAAGGTCCCACACTTTGGGAAGGCTCAATGTTGTGCATTCACACCAAATGACATTGCCTTAGAAAAGTAGATCCACAGGTCATTTTGGGGGTGCTGTGAATTTGCACTAACAGTTTTGGCATGCCCGATGGGACCTTTAGAGGTATTCCACTTTATTTTTGACAGGTTGGTGTGTTCCTGTTAAGGATTTAAGCCTTTGGAGGCATATTCAAAACACATCTGGTGACTCCATCTAGTAAATAACTCATTCTCTGAGTTGCAGACCTATTTTCCATTCATTTTCATTCATTCCTTCTTTCCATCTCTTTCATCCTTTTCCATTCCATGAAGTTGTGTAATCATGACTTCATTTCCATCATGGAATTCACATCAATAGCAGCAATGTTTCCCACCTCCAACATGTTTTTTAAATCCTCCAAATCAGCATTTTGTTCAAATTCAAGATCAGCATGCATACCCATATGAACAATGCCAAAATCAGTTTGGCTATGGAGCATTTCCAAGAGCAGGAGTATGCTTGACAATGAAGACAATCAAGATGGAAGATGCTGATCTTTGTGGAGAAAATCCAAAAGATGGAGGATAAACATGGTGCAATCTAGGGCTCAAGCACAAATGAAAGCATTTGGAATAGGTTGCAGGAGCACCTTGTCCATGGGGAGGACCTTTTCCAAGACATTACAGCCCTCAAGAGAAGCTTGACTTCATGATTGGAACACCCCATTGCTTGCAAAATGGACTGAAGGAATAGAGGTGTATGAGACTTGGTATTCAACAACCTTGTCAACGGGTAAGCACACCATCTCATGCCTTTCCTTTTCCTCTTTCCCAATAACACCATCTCAGCAGTGTCAAGTTTTAAACTCTCCATCTGCTGTCCCAAATGTTGAATCCATTTCTCCATTCCCTAGTCTTCCACCCCATCTCAATTCTTCTTTCCTCTTCCCTTCCAAATAGTCATCCCCTCCACAAGAGCCAATAGAAATACCCTCTCCTCCAAAGAAACAAGGAGTTCTACCTCCTCCACCACCACAAACAAATGCAAAATTGGTTAAACTCCAATCTGTCTCTCCTCTTGCATTCCCAGTTCCATGTGGGGAAGAAGAAATTGCAAAAATCAGTCATGAAGGATAGCAAGAGGAAGAGCCAAGCAAAGAAGGAATGATTAAGAGCTTAGTGAGTTTGGCTCTTAAATATGGAATTGAGAAGATCCCTTTGCTAATGAAGCCTACAGAAGAGGCCAAGTTAAAGAACAAATGGTGGCTCAGGACTGATTTTGTTGCAGCAGAAGAAGAGCAAAAGGAAGAAGTAGATCAGCAATCATTTTGCTCAGAATGTAGTGTCCATGTTGGCACTCTATTTGAAGGAAATTTTGATCCAATTCAAGTTGCACAATCAGCCATAGAAGAAGAAGATCTTGTAGCCCCAACTTGTCCTCTAGAGTAGCAGATTGAAGAGTTTGATTGACAAACTTCATGCTAGAGGAAGAGTTTAATCAAGAGCAAGATGGTCTTCAAGCTATGGAAGGAGGAAGAAAAACCAGCTCCAAATCCCATTGAAGAGGAGCAAATGGATGAGATCAAGTCAGTTTTTACAACAGCAGAAGAAGGAATACATTATTGATACATTTTTGCTTTCATTTGAAGGGGCTGATTTGAATGATGAAGCCATTATGGAGTGAACAAATAGGTCTAAATTGTGAGCAAGAGGCACAAGAAATTTCATGTTTCTCTCCCACTTCATCTCTCCAAAAATCTAATTTTTTGGATGAGTTTGAATTGACAAGTTTCATGTTTGAAAATGAAACTACACATGGTGAAGAAAATGCAGATTTGGAGGCCACCATACAAAAGGGAGAGACCTTGTAGCAACATGGACATTGAAGAGTTTGATTTTCCATCAGACTTAGAAGAATGTTTAGATGAAGAGCCAGCTCAACATTTTCTTCTTCACCATTCATTCTCCAACAACAAGAACTTGCTGCCATGGAGGGGAGAATTCAAGGATAGCAGCCTGTAGTTTGCAACATGCCTCTTGAATCAAAGTTGGAAGAATTTGATCTTCCAAAAACTACAATGGAGGAACTCCAAAGCCAACAATGTATTGCAGCAGGTTACAACAATGCAAAAGCAACTTCATTTGATGTTGCAATCAATAATGATGAGCTGTATATTGTAGAAGAGTTCCATGCTGCCATGAAGGAAGAGAACAGTAGAAAACTTCATCATTTCTTCCACATCATCCACCCAAGAAGGTCCACAAGAAGACTCCATTCTTGGAGTTAGATTTTCAGAGAAATGGGCACATCAAATGGATCAGACCTTTCCCAATAAGGTATTTGGCTTCATTGGAGCCAAAGGAGAAGCCACAACCAGTCATGCTTGCTTCTAAGCATGAGGATGAGCTACAAAGTACCAAGGATCAGCTGTCATACCTCTTCAATCCAAATGTAGAGCAACTAAAAGAGGTATTGGATTTGTTTTCAGTTGACACCTTGTTGATTTGGGTAGAAGACTAGCTTCTTGTTGATTTTCCACTCATCCTAGCAGCCATACTTAGCTCCAAATCATTTGCATGGCTGCCAATTTTGAAGAAAGGAAGCTATTTTACACAACCAGTTGCAGGGTTTGTTTAGCTCACCTTTGCTTCCAGTTAGAGTAGAGTAGGTAGGTTTTCTTTCAGCAGAAGAAGTGTTTGTGCACACTCTGCATGTTCCCTTTGGACCATGTATGATTTTCATTTTTGTACATAGTTTTTGGTGTTGCTATTTTTTCTCTTGCACAGTTCATTTCAATGGCATTTTGGTGAGAACAACTCCAAGTTCAGTGGGCTTCAAGTGGCTCAGAAGGAAGTTTTCAAAGTTCAGATCAGTTTGTAGGCTACTACTCATGACTCCATGCCCAATGGATGCTTCAAAGGCTACTGATCATTCATCTAGTAGGCAGATGACCCCTCTGAGTCACCAAATTGTTATCCAAAATAAGCCCCATGCTTATTTTTGGCTAACTCCTCCTTCTTTTCCTTTCCTGAAACTTAAATGAATTTTTGGCATGCTTTAGGGACTCAAAAGATTCTAGAAATGGATCCCATCAGATAGGATTTTTTCTCACCTTTCCAGAAAGGTAAAATTTTCCTCCTAACTCCTTGTATTTCTCAAGTTATGGCTCGGCGGAGTTTTTGAGGGAAAATTTCCCTAGGAAGGCCCGCAACCAATAGGAGGTGCCACGTGGCAAGGTAGAATGGTCAGGGTCAGTGGGGATAAGTTGGGAAAATTTCCAAAGTGGGAAAAGGGTGAAAAGGAAAAACCAACCCTTGGCCCACCGAGGAGAAGGAAAAGAAATGGCTCGAGGTGAGGATACGCCATGTGTCAATGAGGGCGGGGGAGTGCGGAGTAAACTTGGAATTTTTGCCAAAGTGGGTCAAAGCACAAAGAAAATTTCCAAAGGCCCATGGACCAATAGGAGGCTACCACATGTCTAGTTGGTAGTGGTAGGTTGGGGGAGCGGAGGCGAGTTGGAAAATATTCCAAAGGGCTCGGTGGGGGCACAAAGGAAAATTTTGGCCCGAAGGCCCACAGAGGGACCAATAGGAGGATGCCACGTGTCTATTAGAGGTAGAATTCAAAGGCAGCGGAGGAAGTTGGGAAATTTTCCAAAATTGAAAAATGCAAAGGGGAAATTTGGAAGCGCATTCACCCTGCCAGCGAATAAGGAAGTGACTCATGTGTCAATGGAGCGGCGGGGCGCACGGGGAAATTTTGGAAAATTTTCCAAAAAATTCAAAAAGGCGTAGAAGTGAGGTTTAAACCCATATTTCAATCAGCAAATAGGGAACGTGCCACATGGCATCGTAGGGGAGTGAGGGAGTGTGGAGATTTTTGGGAAAATTTTCCCAAATTCAAAAAAGGGAAAATTTTAAAGTTTCAGCCCGCTAATCCATTTTTTCCCTATTTTTTCCCTAAATATTTTGAGGGGCATAACTTTTGATCCAGAGCTTGGATTTTGTTCTTGATGTCATTGGAAAGCTGGTGAAATTCTCTACATGATGGAGGGTTCAATTTTTTATTTTGATGGATATTTTTGGGAGAAAAATGGAGAAATGTCCCTGGCATGCAAAAAACAAAGAAATGGTTACCAACCACCAAATTTAATGAAGTATGGGTCATTTTTGGATCTGCAGAGCAATGTACTTCAAAGTATGGGATTTTCCATGGGAACCCATCATTTTTCAGGCTAATTAGAAGGATTTTTCTGTGGTTGGAGTTGTAAATCAAATTTTCCCTCGTTTTTTGCACTTTTCTTCATTCTGCTTCATGATAAAAGCCAGTTTTGGCTCATTTGTAAAGGGTTGTTCATCTTTTCTACTCTACCCTCCCTTCTTTTCTTCCCTAGGGTTGAAAATGGAGTTTGAACCTCCTCCCCTGCTCTGTAATGGCATTTTTTTCCTTTTACCATTAAAATGATGTTCTGTGCAAACTTCTGGAGCAACAAAAAAAAAACGTGTTTTGTGATGCATCTGTCCATCCTTGCTCATTTTTTTCTTGTTTTCTTCTTGCCTCTCTTCATTGCAGGTATTTGTGCATGTTTGAATGTTCATTTCAGGTTTGGAGCTGTGTTCATGGAGTTTTGGAACATTTTCTGTGTGAAATCTATCCTTGGGCCTGTGATGCATCTGTCCATCCTTCCCATTGCTCACCTCTTCTTGTTCCATGGCAGTTTTGATAGATGTTCAGCATTTTCCTTCTCTGGTGTATCACCATTTTAGTGTAGGCTTCTATTTTTTTCTCTTTTCTCTCTCTCCTGTCTCCTTGGAAGTTAGATTAGGATTAGATTATCTTTCCTGCACTGGAATAGCTTGTGGTAGGTAGTTTAGGAAGAGGAACCAACCTTCTTTGGAGAGCTTTCCCCATTTGCAAAGGTCCCACACTTTGGGAAGGCTCAATGTTGTGCATTCACACCAAATGACATTTCCTTAGAAAAGAAAGATCCACAAGTCATTTTGGGGGTGCTCTGAAGTCTACCCATTTCTTTGGCAATTGGCATATTAAGTAAAGAAACCATAGCATATAATTTTGCATCATTTGTCATGGGAGATTTTCCACAATCTTGAGGTATACTATTAGATATGGGTTTACTACTAGATGGAACAAAACTCAAACCCATCGATGATGAAGATGAGGAGGGTCGTGGGGGAAGTATGATGACTCCTAGAAGTGATGTTGAATGTTAAAGGTTACACTCCAAATCTATAAAATCACCCTCACCCCCTCATTCCAACCCCTGGCTCTTAGTTCACAAAAAATATACTTGAGCTTTCTTTCTCTATTACTCGAAATATCTTAGTTTTATAGGTTTTGAAGAAGGAAAGGTGAAACAAAAAGGATAGAACCTTCTTGTTGTAACATTTTTAGAAAAAAATTAACACATGTGGGAATCACATCTATAATTGCCTCACGATATTTGTGCAATAATTTGTGAAAACACAATTCTGATTGTCTTATGATCTGATTCAGGTATACTTGTCATATTACATTCATTATTTTGTCATTTTACATCAATAAACATGAATTTTATCCTTAAAATTGTTAGGTATCTGACCGAGGTATGTCCCCTAACCACTAAAAACAACTAATATTTGTCAAGTGTGTTTATGTGCAGGAATCATATATGAAATAGTTTTACCCACTTTATTCAATAAAAAACCACAATTGTCCCTCTCTTACCAATGGTAGCATAATCCCATTTTATATAAGTAGCATTGATTTAGTTGTTATTATTTGACTAATCCATCTTATAGGTGATCCAAATCTAGGCACACAACTAGATTTAATATTAATATGTTTTCAGGTCCTCAAATGTACTTTATGAGGATCATATGTTTGGTATTGACAGGGAATTGTAGATTAATTTTATGTAGAAAACAAAAGTAAAAAGGTATGTAAGGTTAAGAAACTAGCAGTTATTCTGATAAATTAACTTCCAACATTAAGATTAACTATATCAAATAACAATAACATATTGGTCCTTTTGATATGTGTATACAAGCTCAAAACACACAAGAGAGAGAGAGAGAGCACAAGAGAGAAAGACTTATATTTTCATATCAATATAAGATGAATTAGGGAAGATATAATGGGGAATATAGAAGTACAAAGCTTGGGGAAACTTCAATACTGAAATTGTAACTTGTAAATCTCTAGGTGTGGGACTGTACAATATTATTATGATATATAAATTGGTCCTTCCCCTTTTGTGCACTCTATGATGCCTTCAGAATTGGGATTTGTGACTTTTTGGGTCCTCAGTGGCCTAGAAATGCACTTCACTATCAAACTCTATATGTCATATAGTCTCAAGATCATTTCTAATTAGGTGAATCACTATAAAACCATAACCATAGATATAAGAACCTAAAAGAAGGTTAGTTTTTGGGTTGTGGTGTACCCCTTTGCACCACCTACATTCACACTAATTTGAAGAGGCCTCAAACCAAAAATAGTTCTCAACCTAGCATGTGATATCTATATGGATGCAACTAGTTAAAAACTTAAACCCCTTTGATCATTCTTTATTGGATTGTGTTATTGTTAAAACTTAGAAATGGAAATTTGGTGTGTTTGGATGTGAGGGAAGCTAGACTCCTTGATATGGTTGAGTTTTATTATCAATTGAGATTGCATGCTTACTAAGGCCAAGCTCATCACATCAATGAAACAAGGGAATTTCCTTAAGGTGTGGAGCATTAGCTCTTTGGGACAAACCTTCAAAGAAGTTTGGATTCCTACATTAACTATTTTAATATCATCCATCAACTACCACTAAAATTTGATATACTTATTGTGGGAGAAAATGTATGAGGGAAAAACATAAACTAAACTAAAAGGGGTGGTGATTGTACCAAAATAGAGGTGGATCTCTCTCTCTCTCTCTCTAAGATGGAAATAAGAAGACAAATGTAAAGCCAATAGGGCTGAAATAAGCCAAATTTCACACTACACAATGTCAATTTTTGATTCCTTGCATGATTGATACAAAGAGATAAGACCATTAAAATATAATCCACACACATAATAAAATAACATAACATAAAGGCAAAAAGGAAATAACACAAGAAAAAGGGCATATATGAGCCACAACCAACCATATATTACCACTTGTGAATATACAAAAATGGTTGCAATCATGAGGAGGGCACTAGATGTATCACACAACTTAAAATAAGAGGTCTACAATTCAAAATATTCAGCCAACATTTAGGCAGGGTGAATTTACATTCAGGAAAGGATTTTTTGTGATAACGAATGAGTTAAATTTTAAAGAGAAAGGGAAAAAGAATGGGATCAAAATATTTCTATAAATTAAGAGAATCACCCGCTTCTCCAACCACAAAAGAACCAATAAAAATTTAATTTGTAAATAAAATTTGGGAACCATAATTTCTTATTTATACAAAATCAACTACTCAAGAAAATACTTAATGTTTGATTTTTGGGTTGCTCAAAACCATTTTCAACTAATTTAGGTGCCATTTGATTGAGAAACAAGTTAAAAACACCTCCAAAATTTGTCATTAAAATCTCTTTTATCTCTCAAGCATTCTGTGTGAGACCAATCCTAATTTGAATCTCTGATCAAGACCTTTCTAATGATATCATGTGCAAGTCAACATGCTCCTAAGATGAAAATATATGAGCATTTAAAATTGGGTTAGCTCGTGGTCACATAATTGGATCAAAAATGATTGTGAGCCCCTTTAATCACATTTAAGGCTAAAAGCACACTTGATAGTGACCTGAAACAAATCCAAATGGTTGTTTCTCCTCAAGATATTTCCAATGCTACTGGTCTTGACTGATTTGGTGACCTAGAAAAAAAAGTTATGGTAGTTTGAAGATCTCCAACTCATTTTACATAGTTGACATCCACAACAACATTAAATTAAATCTCAAGGCCACTTTTTTCATGCATCTATATTTGATTAGTGAACTATTTGACTAATCCCTACTTAAATACATGACATGTGTCTCTTTCTCATTATATTTGGGCTCTCAGGGTCATAGGGTTCATGGGTTCTTCTGGGTCGCTCAGATATTCTCAGGCTTGTTTGTTGATCTCAATCTCACTGTGACATGTGATTGGTCCACATGGACCAATCACGTTCATTATACATTCTTAGGGTTTCTTTATGCCTTTGAGATCTTGGGATCTCGATCCTAATGCCTTGACCGATCCAAATTGATCTTCTTAGGAAAACCAACTTACAAGAATGACACCACGTGTCCCTACTTCTTTCCATTCCTTATCCATTTTGATAACCCATTCAGATTCACGAAAACATAAGAACCAATATCACTTTGTCATTTTAATTTCGTGATATTCTAAGTTTTAAGGTGCTCCTTCATTGGTCCATGTAGACCAAAGGTGGACCATTATTGTTCACAGGATCTCACCAATTGATCGGACTCAGCTCAAACTTCTCGAGAAACTTGGTGACTCGGCCCCAACTCATCCTACTTGGTTCAAAACATCAACTCGTGACCTTGTGACCAACTCAATTTGGATGTGACTCAGATTCTAGCTCAGATTGTAAGGTGAATAAGTGACTAGTGACTGTCATGTGTCCCCCTCATGACTTAGTTAAATTTGACAGTTTGGATCCTTTGTAAATTTGAGAATTTGGATGTCGCCACCTGTCTGGAGCCCAAAATGTAGTATTTTGACTAAGTACTTCTTGAATTTTCTTGTATAGAAATATTTGATCTGTACAAATAATTTGAATAATTTTTTAGGCATTTGGGGAAAAAAATAAATGAATAACTTCAACCAAATCCTTCAAGTCTTTGTTTTTTTGCAACTAATTGCCTACAAATAACTAGTGTGCCTATTTTATCAATAAGTGCTTCAGTATTATAGCGATGGTTTCCCTAATGGATGTGCATCAACTTTAGTAATATTTAGGTATCCTTTAGTGCCTTTTGTGAGTATTACAAGAGAGGTTTTCAATAAAATTCCATATGATTGATTTCCAGGTGAATAAATGAGGTAGTGTTAATTTTTTTATATAGGGTTCTAAAGGTAAAATATAATTATAAGGATGACCCAGGGAGAAGAAAAGACCCAACATCCCTTGATTGAAACTGCTAGTTAGGAAAGATTCAGGCTATTTGACGCTTTATCATGTAACTTTTTGGTCATTTTCATCCATTTAATCAACTCCTTAAAATGACATTACTTTCAACCTGGGGGAAGGGTGTCGCATTGTATTTAAACAATTTAAAAAGTATCTTCTCATTCATCCTGTGTTGTCACCTCTAAAACATGAATAACCATTCTATATGTATATTGATGCTACTGACTTTACTCTAGGAAGTATGTTAGCTTAAGGAAATTTAGACAACCATGAGTCATCTATCTATTACAGCATTCGCACGGTCGTCGCTTATGAGATTCACTATGCACACATTAAGAAGATCTATTTTGTCATAGTGTTCTCCACAAAAAAATCTAACATTACTTTCTCAATCACACGACGTATGTTATTGCTAAAATGGATCCCATGCATTAGATGATGAGAAATACATATCACAATAGTTGCACATCTAAATGGATCATGTTACTAACTGAATTCAATCTACATTTCATGTCACAAAATACTATTAAAGGCCAAGTGATTACCAATTATTTAATTGAATCCCCTCTTTATGATTCAATACCACTCAATATTGATGTACAAGACAATTCCATTTGTATGATATCTGAAATTGAGGATTATATTGATGTCATCAAGGAATTTTATATGAATTTACATTTTGATGGATCCAAAATTGACCAAAGAGGATGTGTAATATTAGTTTTTGTCACACCCCAAGGAGCCTATATCCCACTATCATTTAAACTTGATTTTCCTTACACAAACAACATGGTTGAGCACAAAGATCTTTTCATTGATCTTTAATTAGCTATCAATCTCAAAATCAAATGATTGTGATTTGTCGATGATTCTCAACTAGTTCTCAATCAAATCTTAGGGTCTTACCAATGTTGTAATGATACATTGCAACTATACAAGAATCTTGTTGATTCATTTCTCACTCAATTTACCATTTTGATCGAGATCGAGACTGCTCCACATTCTACCAATCGTTTTGCAGACACCATGACCTCTTTAGGATCGTATATACCTTTAGAAAAGGAAGTTGACATTATCCACATTCCTATTTGCGTGATAACGTAACTATCCTTTGATCGTACTCAAACGTGCTCAATATTTTAAAATTGAAATTACGCTACCACCACTTTGGTATAAAGAGATTGTTACATATTTGAAATTCTATACTCTCCCACTATGGTCGCCAAAATGTATGCTTAAATTTGGATCACCTACAAGATGGATTAGTCAAATAATAACAACAAAAACAATGTTAATTAGATAAAATGGGCTTATGTTGCCATTGGTAAGAGAGGGACAATTATGGTTTTTTTCATTGAATAAAGTGGGTAAAACTCTTTCAGATATGAATCCTACACAGAAGCACACTTGAAAAATGTTAGTTGTTTTTGGTAGTTAAGGGATCTTACTCAAACACTCAATATTTTAAAATTGAAATTGTGCTACCACCACTTTGGTATGAAGAGATTGTTACATATTTGAAATTCAATACTCTCCCACTATGGTCGCCAAAATGTTTGCCTAGATTTGGATCACCTACAAGATTACCTAATCAAATAATAACAACAAAAATAGTGCTACTTAGATGAAATGGGCTTATGCTGCCATTGGTAAGAGAGGGACAATTGTGGTTTTTTTCATAGAATAAAGTGGGTAAAACTCTTTCAGATATGAATCCTGTACACAAGCACACTTGAAAAATGTTAGTTGTTTTTGGTAGTTAAGGGATCATACTCAAACACTCAATATTTTAAAATTGAAATTATGCTACCACCACTTTGATATGAAGAGATTGTTACATATTTGAAATTCAATACTCTTCCACCATGGTTGCCAAAATGTATGCCGAGATTTGGATCACCTGCAAGATGGATTAGTCAAATAATAACAACAAAAACAATGTTACTTATATAAAATGGGCTTATGCTGCCATTGGTAAGAGAGGGACAATTGTGGTTATTTTCATTGAATAAAGTGGGTAAAACTCTTTTAGATATGAATCCTACACACAAGCACACTTGAAAAATGTTAGTTGTTTTTGGTAGTTAAGGGATCGTACTCAAACACTTAATATTTTAAAATTGAAATTGTGCTACCACCACTTTTGTATGAAGAGATTGTTACATATTTGAAATTCAATACTCTCCCACCGTGGTTGCCAAAATGTATACCTAGATTTGGATCACTTGCAAGATGGATTAGTCAAATAATAACAAAAACAATGTTACTTAGATAAAATGGGCTTATGGTTCCATTGGTAAGAGAGGGACAATTGTGGTTATTTTCATTGAATAAAGTGGGTAACACTCTTTTAGATATGAATCCTGCAAACAAGCACACTTGAAAAATGTTAGTTGTTTTTGGTAGTTAAGGGATCATACTCAAACACTCAATATTTTAAAATTGAAATTGCGCTACCACCACTTTGGTATGAAGAGATTGTTACATATTTGAAATTCAATACTCTCCCATCGTGGTCGCCAAAATGTATACCTAGATTTGGATCACCTACAAGATGGATTAGTCAAATAATAACAACAAAAACAATGTTACTTAGATAAAATGGGCTTATGCTGCTATTGGTAAGAGAGGGACAATTGTGGTTTTTTTCATTGAATAAAGTGGGTAAAAATCTTTCAGATATGAATCCTGCACACAAGCACACTCCCACCGTGAAAAATGTTAGTTGTTTTTGGTAGTTAAGGAATCATACTCAAACACTCAATATTTTAAAATTGAAATTGCGCTACCACCACTTTGGTATGAAGAGATTTGAAATTCAATACACCGTGGTATGTTGCCTAGATTTGGATCACCTCAAGATGGATTAGTCAAATAATAACAACAAAAACAATGTTACTTAGATAAAATGGGCTTATGCTGCCATTGGTAAGAGAGGGACAATTGTGATTTTTTTCATTGAATAAAGTGGGTAAAACTCTTTCAGATATGAATCCTGCACACAAGCACACTTGAAAAATGTTAGTTGTTTTTGGTAGTTAAAGGATCGTACTCAAACACTCAATATTTTAAAATTGAAATTGCGCTACCACCACTTTGGTATGAAGAGATTGTTACATATTGAAATTCAATACTCTCCCACCGTGGTCGCCAAAATGTATGCATAGATTTGGATCCAATAAAATGGGCTTATGCTGCCATTGGTAAGAGAGGGACAATTGTGGTTTTTTTCATTGAATAAAGTGGGTAAAACTCTTTTAGATATGAATCCTACACACAAGCACACTTGAAAAATGTTAGTTATTTTTGGTAGTTAAGGGATCGTACTCAAACACTTAATATTTTAAAATTGAAATGCGCTACCACCCTATATTTGGATCATCTGCAAGATGGATTAGTCAAATAATAACAACAAAAACAATGTTACTTAGATAAAATGGGCTTATGCTGCCATTGGTAAGAGAGGGATAATTGTGGTTTTTTTCATTGAATAAATTGGGTAAAACTCTTTCAGATATGAATCCTGCACACAAGCACACTTGAAAAATGTTAGTTGTTTTTGGTAGTTAAGGAATCATACTCAAACACTCAATATTTTAAAATTGAAATTGCGCTACCACCACTTTGGTATGAAGAGATTATTACATATTTGAAATTCAATACTCTCCCATGCCTAGTGGTACGCCAAAATGTATGCATAGATTTGGTAAAACTCTTTCACCTGCACACAAGATGAAAAATGAGTTAGTACTCAAATAATTGAAATTACTTTGGTATGAAGAACAAAAACAATGTTATGTATTAGATTTGGATAAAATGGGCTAATAACAACAAAAACAATGTTGCTGCCATTGGTAAGAGAGGGACAATTGTGGTTATTTTTTTTTCATTGAATAAAGTGGGTAAATCGTACTCATTTAAGATTTTATGAAATTCCTACACACAATTGTTACATTTGAAAAATGTTACCGTGGGTTTGTATACCTTTTTGGTAGTTAAGATGGATCGTACTCAAACAATGTTACTTAAAAAGCTTATTTTAAAATTGAAATTGTAACACTCTTTTAGCTACCACAAGCCACTTTGGTATGAACTCAAACAGATTGTTGAAATTGCGCACCACCACTTTGGTTGAAATTGAAAATACTCTCCCACCGTGGTCGCCAAAATGTATGCCTAGATTTGGATCACCTACAAGATGGATTAGTCAAATAATAACAACAAAAACAATGTTACTTAGATAAAATGGGCTTATGCTGCCATTGGTAAGAGAGGGACAATTGTGGTTTTTTTCATTGAATAAAGTGGGTAAAAATCTTTCAGATATGAATCCTGCACACAAGCACACTTGAAAAATGTTAGTTGTTTTTGGTAGTTAAGGAATCATACTCAAACACTCAATATTTTAAAATTGAAATTGCGCTACCACCACTTTGGTATGAAGAGATTATTACATATTTGAAATTCAATACTCTCCCACCGTGGTCACCAAAATGTATGCCTAGATTTGGATCACCTACAAGATGGATTAGTCAAATAATAACAACAAAAACAATGTTACTTAGATAAAATGGGCTTATGCTGCCATTGGTAAGAGAGGGACAATTGTGATTTTTTTCATTGAATAAAGTGGGTAAAACTCTTTCAGATATGAATCCTGCACACAAGCACACTTGAAAAATGTTAGTTTGTTTTTGGTAGTTAAAGGATCGTACTCAAACACTCAATATTTTAAAATTAACCACCACTTTGGTATGAAAATTGTTACATATTGAAATTCAATACCACCACTATGCATAGATTTGAATACCTGCAAAGATTAGTCAAATAATTGTTACTTTAAAATGGGCTTATGCTACCATTGGTAAGAGAGGGAAATTGTGGTTTTTTTCAAGTGGGTAAAACTCTTTTAGATATGAATCCTACACACAAGCACACTTGAAAAATGTTAGTTATTTTTGGTAGTTAAGGGTCGTACTCAAACACTTAATATTTTAAAAAAATGCGTACCACCACTTTGTATAGATTTGCATATTTGAAATTCAATATCCCACCATGGTTGCCAAAATGTATGCCTATATTTGGATCATCTGCAAGATGGATTAGTCAAATAATAACAACAAAAACAATGTTACTTAGATAAAATGGGCTTATGCTGCCATTGGTAAGAGAGGGATAATTGTGGTTTTTTTCATTGAATAAATTGGGTAAAACTCTTTCAGATATGAATCCTGCACACAAGCAATAATGTTAGTTGTTTTTGGTAGTTAAGGAATCATACTCAAACACTCAATATTTTAAAAAAATTGCGCTACCACCACTTTGGTTGAAGAGATTATTACATATTTGAAATTCAATATCCCACCGTGGTGAATGCCTAGATTTGGATCACCTACAAGCAAAAACAATGTTACTTGAATGGGCTTATGTTGCCATTGGTAAGAGAGGGAAAATTGTGTGAATAAAGTAAAACTCTTTCAGATATGAATCCTGCACACAAGCACACTTGGTTAGTAGTTAAAGGATCGTACTCAAACACTCAATATTTTAAAATTGATTGCGCTACCACTCTTTGGTATGAAGAATTGTTACATATTTGAAATTCAATACTCTCCCAATGGTCACCAAAATGTATGCCTAAATCACCTGCAAGATGGATTAGTCAAATAATAACAACCACTTAGATAAAATGGGCTTACATTGGTGACAATTGTGGTCATTGAATAAAGACTCTTTCCGATATGTTACACACAAGCACACATATTTTTGGTAGTTAAGGGATCGTACTCAAACACTTAATATTTTAAAATTGAAATTGCGCTACCACCACTTTGGTATGAAGAGATTGTTACATATTTGAAATTCAATACTCTCCCACTGTGGTCGCCAAAATGTATGCCTAGATTTGGATCACCTGCAAGATGGATTAGTCAAATAATAACAACAAAAACAATGTTACTTAGATAAAATGGGCTTATGCTGCCATTGGTAAGAGAGGGACAATTGTGGTTTTTTTCATTGAATAAAGTGGGTAAAACTCTTTTAGATATGAATCCTGCACACAAGCACACTTGAAAAATGTTAGTTGTTTTTGGTAGTTAAGGGACGTATCTCAATCAAATTCCTAACCCTTTAAAGGAAATAAAAGACATGTTTATTGATGTAAAATGACAAAACAATGAATGTAAAATGACAAGTATACCTTAATCAGATCGCATGACAATCGCAGTTACATTTTGTCAAGAATCACACAAAGATCGCAAGCTAATTGCAGTTGCGATTTCCGATTGTGTTAAATGTCGTTAAAATAATGTTGCAATAAGGAATATCTATCCTTTGTGTTTCACTTTTCCTTCTTCAAAACCTGCAAAACCGAGATATGTGAGCAATAGAGAAAGAAAACTCAAGTATAGTCTTTGTGCACTAAGAGCCAGTTCTTGAAATGAGGGGGGTGAGGATGCTTTTATAGATTTGGAGTGCATACGGGAATGAGACACACATGGGTGCAATGATAGGGACCATTGTGCATTGGGCATGCACATGGGTAGGTGTGATGGGACATAATTAAATGTGAGTGGGTGAGTGTTAGTAAATGTGTTGTGAGGTGTCTTTTATCCCCATTTTGTGGGAGTTATGATTTCTTTGGTCTTTTGTATTTTAGAATAACGGACCTTATGTGCAAGGTGCATTTTCTAGTGTCTATACTAAGTACATACATGTATATAGATGTAATCAAAATATAATGATCCCTGATATCTTCATGATCAAATCATAATAATCTCCCAATGTCTAATAACAATATCAAATAGTCATATCTCCTTAGCAGGTTGTAATACATCATAAAATCATTAATGTCTATATAATGTGCCCATATAGGCACTTATTAATGTTTATGAAAAAGTTTGAAAGATGAGATGTTACATATAGTTATATGCATTTTGAGGCCTCTTTAGAGTTGTGCGATTGTAGGCAGTAGACGGATTACACTTAAACCCAAATGCTAACCTTTTTGTAAGGATTTCACCCAATGTTATTGTTTTGGGTCTTTTTCATTGATTTTAGAGGGTTTGACAGATTTGTGACACCTAATATCTTACAATGAGGCATATTACAGTCAGTCATAAGGGCATAAAAAGTTGTTGGGAAACAACATCCCCTGATTGAAACTCCAATTACGTATGACAATGCCAAACAAAGTTTGACGGTTAGATACACATAGCAATTAATTTGGCATATACCAAAATTACGTACACATAACAATTAATTTGTCATATACCAAAATTAGGGTCCTACAAATACAACACTTATCAAAAAAATCATTTAAATAATAATTTTTTTTGTAACAAAGTCAAATAGAAACAACTTTTCGATTATCATTTAAATTGTAAAAATAGAAATAAAGGTAACATAAAACCAAGATATATTAATATATCAATAACATGTACAGTGTGATGAGTATAAGTTAGCATACCAGGATAATTATAATTATTATTATTTGATTAAAAAAAGGATTGAGAATCGCAATTGGAATTGCCAATTTTGGAAGTGAAAGCCAAATTAACCAAGTAGATGCCTCCCTTATGATTTTAAGGGAGGCGAAGGGGCACAATATTTAAAAAATAGCAACATGAATGAATAATGTTTCCACAAATGTGGACATCCAAACACGGATTTACTGATAATTCCATATACGCGAAATTGTGTGGTGAAGGTTAATTCCAAATTTGTATAGGTTCATTTAATTTAGTACATGAAAATATCATAGTCACTGCTCCTCGTTTGTCGCAAGTCGTTATGAAATGGAAAGGGACAATCGTAATTATTCGTCACACTAATAACTAAAAAACAAAGGCAAAGAAAGTAGTTGTAAGGTGGAAGGTGGTGATTGGTGGATGGAGAAGTTATCCTGTAGGCTAAAGACAAATGGGATACCCTTTCAGTTGCCATGAGGAGCAAGGCGAGACCATGAGATTATTAAAAGCATTTCCGAAAATGACGCCAGTGGTCCATACTGCCCTTAATAATTACGAGATGACGGGTGTCAGGTACCATCAGCCTTGAATGCTTCACACGTGAACGGACCAGATCAAATAACGTAGGCCCTCTAGGGGCCCGTGCACAGGGCCGGTTGTTTAGTCGCCCATGTGATTATTGGAAGCCGCCTATAAATTGGAGCCCCGCCTTTGCCTTTTCCATTGCCAAATTTACTTCTGCCTGTTTTCAACACTTTCCAATTTAATCAAAAGAAATGAGCAACGGAAACGGAAATGGGGTGGAAGCAAGGCCTACCGATTTGACGGAAATCGAGAATGGCAAGCCAGGTAAGTATCAATGTTCTTTGTTGTAACTGTCACTTGGCCATCTTTCTTCTAACTGAAATTTCTTGTGTTAAAAAGGGTACGACAATCGAACTTTGCCCCCCGACTGGAAATTCGGCGTCAAGCTTCAGAATGTGATGGAGGAATCCATTTACAAGGTACTTCGCTAATTTACTAATAATATATGTGAGACAGCTAAATAGTGAATGTGCTTACGTGGGTTTACACGGTGGATCACGAGCAGTACATGCTGGACACGTTTACACGTCATCGCGAGCACGAGGCGTCGAGGGAGCTGTGGCAGCGCACGTGGAAGCTCACTCAAAGGTTGAGGTTATTACTAGTTTCTTTATTTTTCTCTGCTCTTAGGCGTAATGATAATAATAAGGAGTGTAATTTACTTATCTGGTGCAGAGGGGAGATGATGACTTTGCCAGATCAGGTGCAGTTTCTACGCCTCATGGTGAAGCTGTGTGGTGCCAAGACTGCGTTGGAGATTGGTGTTTTCACCGGTTATTCACTGCTCAATATCGCCCTCGCTCTTCCTCCCGATGGCAAGGTAACTAACATTTTCTTTTTTTCTCCCACTCTGTTTTATACATGTGAAAAAAAATAGACGTGCGGGGGTTTGTGTAGGTTGTAGCCGTTGATCCAGGAGAGGATCCCAAATTTGGATGGCCGTGTATGGTGAAGGCAGGGGTAGCAGATAAGATTGAACTGAAGCAGACTACGGGTCTGGAGTACTTGAATTCTCTAATAGAAAAGGTTAATAATATTAATCTCCCCGTAATTTAATTCTCTAATCAAACGGTGATGGTCAAATGATTTCTTATCGTTGTCGTTGTGGTTGTCAGGGAGAGAAGGATTGCTTTGATTTTGCGTTTGTTGACGCCGACAAAGTGAACTACGTGAATTATCATCCAAAGCTGATGAAGTTGGTGCGCGTGGGGGGAGTGATAATATATGATGACACGCTCTGGTTTGGACTGGTCGGGGGCAACGATCCGCACAACCTCCTCCGCAACGAATACATGCGCACTTCGTTGGAGGGCATTAAAGCTATTAATTCCATGGTGGCCAACGATAAGAACCTCGAAGTCGCCACCATTTTCATGGGCTACGGCGTCACTGTTTGCTACCGTCTTTCTTAATTATCTCTGCTACTCTTCTTCTGTATTACCTATTATTACTAGTATTAGTATTAGAATAACGAGAATCAACCATATTACTAGTATCAGAATTAGTTTTTTCCCTTTCTTCATCTATATGTCGGTGCCTGTGCCTCGAGACCCTTCCTCGATTATAAATCAAAAGGGCGTCTCGTTTTTCTCTGAATTATTGTAATGTATTATTATCGTTTGTGTCAGTTTATTTGTGTGAGAAGTTGGAAGCCGTTGGATCCAGTGTAACCTTTGGGTTCAGTTAAAATCTCAATAAATGATAGAAACGGGCCGTACCAAATATGAAAGGCCACTTGTCAAGAGGGTGACAATTAGTACGTGAATGTTTTCACTAGCAGTCCACATACATGTCGTTGTCGCGTTCCTAAAGAGTGGGTCCTCGGTCCATGGCCTCCCTTCGTACTTAACACACGATTAATTACAAAAGATATACTTCACGAATCATAAGCAACAGCCTTGCTACCTTATAGCTGCGATCTACACATGCTGGTCATATTAAAGTTAAGAGGATGGTTCCATATTTTATAGGCCTTTGTAATAAGGTTTCCAAAACTATTAACTACAGCAAATTTATTGAATGATAAATTGTTAAAAACAAAAGTCATTGAAATAATTAACTCTAAAAATAAAAGCTACGACAAGTGTATTGATTTCATGGATAATTTATTATTATTTAATGTAGAGAAAAAGTTAGTTGTTCCTAAACTATAATGTTGACAATAATTTGAAGAATTACATTGTGAACAATCTAAGGAATCACAAGCATCTCAATCAAGAAAGATGACATCGTTTCTCGATCTCACTCTTTCCCATAAAACACATTAACTCACAATGATTTTGTAGACACAATATTTAAAGATTTTCATTTGGAGTTCCTCCCAAAAGTTATCAATATAGCACGAGCATATTTGTTCAATAATCCTTAGCAAAGTTCAAACTTGACCAGTGGCACCTGAGAAAACTCGTTCAGATCTTGTAAATAGGTCACAAAGGGACTCAACAATGGAATAGTAGGGTCAGAAAAGAAGGGGAAGTGCTGCAGAGGAACCAGGAGCAAGAAAGGGGAAGAAATGGTGAAGATCTGAAGTCCTCGGGTTCAAAGGTGGATAGAAAAGGCTTCAAAATTGGCTAAGTATAAAGGTATAAGTGGAGAATGCCAAGTGTCAGTATGGCGCTGATTCAAGGGGTGAATAGAGAAAAGGTTTCTAAATGAGCGCCAGACTGTCGCGTGTCCCAGGGGAAAGTAGATTGTCAGGGAAAAAGTTGGTTCTTTGCCCCTTGTTATCTCAAAAGGGGTAAAAGTTGTAAAATGGCCTGTAACTGGCCCAAGGAAAAAGTCAGCATTTGGGCCCAGAGTCAAAGCCAAGTGGGGAATCAGAGGAAAGGGAAAAAGATAAATTACGGACCCATAGGCCTGATTTTTGTTCCAATCTGGCTGCCACATGTCCCATATCAAAAAGGGACCCATTTTTCAAGCTGTTTTTTGCCCTCCTGTATGGACCCGATACAAACTTTGAAGGGGTATATCTTTTGATTCAAGGCTTGAAATATTGCAAATCTGATGTCATTGGAAAGATCTCGGCCTCACCCATGCCATGGAGGTCTGAGAATTTAATTTTTTGAGGGGGTTAGGTAAAGGAAAATGGAGGAAACATCTTCGGGCCTTCAATGCAGGATCCATTTGTCTCAACAACCAGATCGGATTCGATCTGTTTCCGTCATTTCCTCTTCTTTCAAGGCACCGAATCAAGGAATCATGCAGTAAAGACATGGATTTAGGGCATATTTTATCAGAAGCATTAACAACAGTGGTTGAGCTTCAACCCACTTTTCCCACTTCCCTCTCTCTTTCTTCTCTCCGATCAAATCTATAAATACAGGGGCATGATTCATTGTAAAGGGTTGTTCATTCTTCTTCCCTACCCCCTCTCTCTTTCTTCTCCAGGGTCGAATGTGGAGTTTAAGCCTCCTCCCTTGGCTTTGTAATGGAATTTTCTTGCCTCTTTCCCATTAATGGTGTACTGTGTGAACTCCTAGAGCAATAAAATCTGTTTTCGTGATGTGTTTTGTCCATCCTTTGCTCATTTTGTTGTCTCTTCTCGCCTCTCACCATTGCAGGGTATACTGTGCATATCTCTGATGTCCATTACAGGTTTTGGGAGCTATGTTTAAGGGGTTTGAAATGGTGTTTTGTGTGAACTTTATCCTTGGTATGTGATGCATCTGTCCATCCTCTCCATTGCTCACCTCTCTCCATTTCAGGCAGTTGGGTTTGTGATCAGCAATTCCCTTTTCTTGGTGCTATCACCTCTGTAGTGTAGGATTTCTTTATTTTCATGCTCTCTCTCTCTCCCTGGTCCCTTGGAATTGTTAGATTAGGAGTAGATAGTCACATTTCCTTCCTTAGAAGTAGTTTAGTGCTAGGATTAGGAAGAGGAACCAGCCTTCTCTGGAGGATCATTCCCATTTACAAGTCCCACAGCTTGGGGAATGATCCAATGTTATGCAAATCACACCAAATGAGTCTACCTTAGAAAAGTATATTTTTAGAACTCATTTGGGGGTGCTGTGATTTCACACTAACAGTTTTGGCACGCCCGGTGGGATAGGTCTGAAGCACCTTACCACTTCACTTCATCAGGTTTGATGTGCTCTTGGTGAAGGTTTCAGCCTTTGGAGGCACTTTCAAGCACATCTGGCGACTCCATCTGGTCAACAACCCATCCTCTAAGTTGCAGACCTTTTCCATCCATTTCCAATCATTTTCATCCATTTTCTTCTTCCATCTCTTTCATTTTCTCCCATTCCATGAGGTTGTGCAATCATGACTTCATTCCCTTCATGGAACTCACACTTGCAGCAACAACAGTATGTTCCACCTCCAATGCTTTTCACAACTCCTCCAAATCGACATTATGAGAAGATTCAAAATCACTATACCTATCCACAACAGCAATGCCAAAACCAGTTTGGCCATGAAGCTTATCAGGAACAAGGATATGCATATAATGACAACAACCAAATGGAAGATGTTGGTCTACTGGAGAAGATTCAAAAAATGGAGGCTGACATGGTTCAGTCAAGGGGCATAACACAAATGAAGGCATTCAAGATTGGTTGCAGGGCACCTTGTCCATGGGAAGGCCCTTTTCCAAGACATTACAACCCTCAAGAGAAGTTTGACTTCATGGTTGAAGTGTTGCCTCAACTTACACAGTGGATTGAGGACATTGGGGCTTATGAGAAAAGTGTGGGACAACCTTGTCAATGGGTAAGTCAATCACCAGCTCCCTTCCTTTCATTTTCTCTCCCTCAATATTTATCATTTCAATAGAGGTAAGAGTCAAGCCCCTCACTTGCTGCCCCAAGTGTTGATTTCATTTCTCCATCTTCTAGTCTTCCATCTCATTTCCTTTCCTCTTCCCTTTTCCCTTCTAAATCTGTGTCCCCCTCACAAGAGCCAAAAGAAATACCTTCCCCTCCACCACAAACAAAGGAAAAACTAGTGGAGACCCCACCCACCACTCCTCTTTCCTTCCCAAGTCCATGTTGGGAAGGGACTCCAAAAACCAGCCAAGGAGAACATCAAACAGAGGAACCCAACAGAGAAGAAATGATAGAAAATCTGAAGAGTTGGGCTGCTAAATTTGAGTTTTCAAAGGTTCCATTGTTGGTTAAGCCTATGGAGGAGGTTGAGGTCAAGCCGCAAGTGGTGGAAGCTCCAGCTACAACACAAGCAAGGGAAGAAGGAGCTACTCCTAATCCAAAAGAAGAGGAGTACATTCTGGCTGTGGAGGAGGACCATATAGTTTCAGAGGCTCCAAGTGCGGAGCAGGCCATAGAAGAACCTTCAGTTCTTCCTCCCACTTCATCCCCTTCAAGATCTGATGTTGAAGAAGAGTTTGAGCTTTCAAACTTCATGTTTAAGGATGAAGGGAACCATGGTGAGTCAATTGTAGATCAGGAGGACACCATGAAGGAGGTTGAGCACCTGCAGTAGGACAACAAGGAGGCAGATTACCTGTCTGACTTGGAGGATTGCCTTGATGGAGGGGAACCCATGGAGATCACATCATTTTTTCCTCCATCTCTCACATCCCAAGCACATGAGCCTGCTGCCATGGAGGAGAACATTCAAGAACAACAACCTGCACTTCATAACAACCCTCTAGAACCAAGATTGGAAGACATGGCTCTCCCATTTTCTTCACAGGAGAAGGAAGAGAAAAAGCAGGAAGATGTCGTCATCCCTCTCACACCATCCATCCATGAGAGTCAACAAGAAGGCTCCATTCTTGGAGTTAGATTTCAGAACCATGGGCATATTCAAAGGACCATACCTTGCCCAATCAGATACTTGGCTTCATTAGAGCCAAGGGAGAAGCCAAAACCAGTCATGCCTACTCTAGGGCATGAGGATGAGCATCAAAGTACCAAGGGTCATCATCAACACCTCCAGAAGTCTGATGCAAGTTAGCTTGAGGAGGTATTTTCCATTAATGCTGATACCTTGATGATTTGGGTGGAGGACCGACTTATTGTCAGTTTTTCACTCATACAGGCAGCTATATTTAGTGTCAAATCATTTGCATGGCTGCCCCTCTTGAGAAAGGGAAGCTACTTCTCCCTACCTAGTAGCAGGATTTGTTTAGCTCATTCTTTCTCTTGGTTAGTGTAGGAGTAGGAGTAGACTTTGTTTCCAGCAGAAGAAGTTCTTTGCACACTCTGCATGTCCTACTTGGAGCATGTATGATTTTAGTTTTGTACATAGTGTTGTTGTGGAGTGTTGTTGCTCTCATGCACAGTGTTTGGATTTGTTAGCATTTGGTCAAGATCAGTCCAAGTTCTAATGGGTTTCTAAGCAACCCAGGGGTCAGTTTTCAAAGTTCAGATCAGTTTCGTGTTTATCAGGCAGACTCCATACCCAATGGATGCTTTTAGGCCACTGGTCTCTTCATCTAGCAGGTAGATGTCCCCGTGAGTCACCAAATTGTTATCCATATTTTGCCCCCCGGGCCAAATATTGGATCAACTACGACCCCACATAAAAAAAACCTGAGATCCAGATCTGTAAATAGGTCACAGAGGGACTCAACAATGGAACAAAGGGTCAAAAAAGAAGGGGTAGTTCTGTAGAGGAACTAGGAGCAAGAAAGGGGAAGCTGAAGATCAAAGTTCGGGTTCTGGACAGAAAAGGCTTCAAAATTGGCTAATTATGTAAACGGAGAATTCCAAGTGTCAGTATGAAATTGATTCAAGGGGTGAATAGAGAAAAGGTTTCTAAACGAGCCCCAGACTGCCGTGTGTCCCAGGGGAAAGTGAACCATCAGGGAAAAAGTTGGTTCTTTGCCCCTTGTTATCTCAAAAGGGGTAAAAGTTGCAAAATGGCCCGCAACTCCGCCCAAGGAAAAAGTTAGCATTTGGGCCTGAGTCAAAGCCAAGCGGGGAATCAAAGGAAAGGGAAAAAGATAAATTACGGACCCATAGGCCTAATTTTTGTTCCAATCTTGCTGCCACATGTCCCATATCAAAAGGGGACCCATTTTTCAAGTTGTTTTCCCGCCCTCTTGTACAGACCCGATACAAACTTCGAAGGGGCATATCTTTCGACTCAGGGCTCAAAATATTACAAATTTGATGCCGTTGGAAATATCTCGGCCTCACCCATGCCATGGAGGTCTGAGACTTTAATTTTTTGAGGGGGTTAGGTAAAGGAAAATGGAGGAAACGTCTTCGGGCCTTCAATGTAGGATCCATCTATCTCAACAACCAGATTGGATTCGATCTGTTTCTTTCATTTCCTCTTCTTTCAAGGTGCTGAATCAAGGAATCATGTAGTAAAGATGGATTTGGGGCATATTTTATCAGAAGCATTAACAACAGTGGTTGAGCTTCAACCCACTTTTCCTGCTTCCCTCTCTCTTTCTTCTCTCTGATCAAATCTATAAATACAGGGGCATGATTCATTGTAAAGGGTTGTTCATTCTTCTTCCCTGCCCCCCTCTCTCTTTCTTCTCCAGGGTCGAATGTGGAGTTTAAGCCTCCTCGGATTTTTAATGGAATTTTCTCCTTTCATTAAGTGGTGTACTTAGAACTTTGTCAATGGTCCATTTGCTCATTTTGTTGTCCTTCTTTCCCATTACAATGACGTCACATAATTGTAGGTTGTTGGAGTTGTGTCTTAAGGGGTTTGCCCTGGTGTATCATTGGTCTGGAGTCTTTCCATCCTCTCCATTTCTCACCTCTGGCAATTTGAAGTTTTCTTTTCTCGGTCTGGAGCATGTGTGAACTCCTGGAGCAATAAAATCTATTTTTATGATGCGTTTTGTCCATCCTTTTCTCATTTTGTTGTCTCTTCTCACCTCTCACCATTACAGGGTATACTGTGCATATCTCTGATGTCCATTACAGGTTTTGGGAGCTGTGTTTAAGGGGTTTGAAATGGTGTTCTGTGTGAAATTTATCCTTGGTCTGTGATGCATCTTTCCATCCTCTCCATTTCTCACCTCTCTCCATTTCAGGTAGTTGGGTTTGTGATCAGCAGTTCCCTTTTCTCGGTGCTATCACCTCTGTAGTGTAGGATTTCTTTATTTTCATGCTCTCTCTCTCTCCTTGGTCCCTTGGAATTGTTAGATTAGGAGTAGATAGTCACATTTCCTTCCTTAGAAGTAGTTTAGTGCTAGGATTAGGAAGAGGAACCAACCTTCTCTAGAGGATCATTCCCATTTGCAAGTCCCACAGCTTGGGGAATGACCCAATGTTATGTAAATCATCTCCAAAACCACATCCCCATTTTTTACTTGTGTTTCTTTCAAAAGAAATTAATTTACAATTGAATTTAGCATGTAATCACTACTACAATAATTGTGAATAGTGTCACTTTTGAGTAAAAAAACATTATTTTTGGAGGCTTCTGGTTGTGTTTCATTGAAGAATTCACATCGTGAAAGATGCCAAAAATGTGATGTGATTAAACAATTCTTTTTGTGTCACATTTGCACCCCATTTGCCACACATTTACACAACATATTCATAACACCAACCCTTCTATTGTTGCATTGCCAAGTGGCACAAATATGACACAAAGTTTGCTCAATAAATTAAAAAATATAATATAATAATTTAAAATATTACACACACACACAATATTTGTAAATGTAAAACAAAGTAGCCATATTTTAAATTACTGGTATGTATACTAAAAATGATATAATTTAACACCACTCGTACAATAATAATTCATAATATTGTAGTAACATATGCAAATATTAATATAATTAAAATATTACAAATTATGTTAATGTAAATTACAATGCTAAAATAAAATTTCATACATTGAAAAAAACACTCTATGACTTAATGAGATAAGCTTTATCAAAGTAGGTGACCAAAAAAATGAAGTCTATCAATGACTTAATGAGATATGCTCTATCAAATTAGGTTATGTGTATTTTAATGAAATGAAAACTATGAACTCCATTGTTGTACAAAATTAATAAACATAAAGATACAATACATAAAAATATGAATGCTTACCTATTCAATTGTTAAAATAAGAGCATCCACATTCATAATAACATTTGTTAAGGAACCCATTCGACTTCTAATCTCCAAAACCACATCCCCGTTTTTTACTTGTGTTTCTTTTAAAAGAAATTCATTTATAGTTGAATGTAGCATGCAATCACTACTACAATGATTGTGAATATCGTCACTTTTTATTCAAATTTGTTGAAAAAAAATGTTTTTTGGGGGGTTTCCAGTTGTGTTTTAGTGAATAATTCACATCGTGAAAGATGCCAAAAATGTGATGCGACTAGGGATTTTTTGTGTCACATTTGCGCCACATCTACGCAGGATATTTAAAACACCAACCCTTCTATTTTTACATTGCCAAGTGGCACAAATGTGACACAAAGTTTGATCAATAAATTTACAAAATATAATATAATAATTGAAATTATCACACACAATTATTTGGGGGGCACAGTCAGCTATCTATTATTTTTTAACTATCAAAATCTTTGTACTTGAAAAATTATACAAAAATAAATAGTAACTAACAAAATCTATAAAAAAAAATCTATCCCAAACTAGGTGCTCATATCTATCTTTCTACCAAAAGGTTTTCAAAAATACTAAATAGTGCTAAAAAAATGGTCAGGGGGAGCACAACTGTCTGTCTACTATGTTTTTTTACAAAAATAGGAGCACCTATTGATATTTTAGATATTTAACCCACTTACAATTAACCATTTAAAAAATAGTAGTTTAGAAACTAGACTTGAAATGCTACAATTCATGTTCTTATAACATCTTCAAATTTTGAGTGTAACTATCTTAAATAACTCGTACAACTTGAAGTTTTTTATTTTTTAGAAAAAAAATGTCCACTTAAGCTCCCCTTTTGGCCCCCCATTTCCATGCACTTACCCATTTCTTCCTTTAAATTTATTTTAGTTACAAATATAAGAAATTATGGCCACTCTGCACCTTATAGAACTAGTGTCACAACTCCATGAGTCATGGTTTAGGAGATGAGTTTTTATTATCTAATTTGATCAGTACATAAGTATTTTTTAGGATTTCAACATTCAACCTAAAACTTTTAGGGTTTAAATTCTACATTAGATGTCTATTTTGGGGAATAATATAGTCATTGTTTAGGTTTTTGGGCCTTTTGGATTGTTTATTGACATTTTTAGGAGTGTTAGATGTGTCAAAATTAGATTTTATAAACCTCACAATTCTCAAAGGCAACAACAGTTACTCAAATATATGGACTCATGAAATGTATTATACATAAAAAATCAAAAACATGTGTACATTTATTATTAATTTTAAAATCCTTGACGATATTTACAAATACTACTCTCATTATTGGGACTGTTGCAAAAATCAACAAAAATCCTAAAACTATTACAATGGTGCTTCTTCATAACCCTTGAAAAGTTTCACTTGTTCTGTGCGACTCAACTCATCTCTATACTCCTTATCACTCTAGCCCCTCAAATGGTAGACTTGACTCACTTTGCGTGAACATTTCGTTCTTTCACTTTTGTAATCAATGTGCATTATATAATTCAACTATTGCACAAAACATTCATGAAAGCCCTCTGTAATCATCACCATAACTCAAATTTTTCACTACACAAGTTCCTTTCTCCATTATCATTCTCACCATCCTTTTGTGTGCCCATGTACTTAATTAATATAGTAAAAATTATGTAAGAAATTCAATTCCCTCTTGATACTCATGCATCACAAGTTGTATAGATTCAATTTCAATCAAATTGTTTGATTGATTCATGCCTAGAATTTTAATTAGTCCTAGATGAAGTAAAACAATAAATCATATAGCTCTAATAAGTTTCACATGGATTAATTTAATCAATATCTCTTCTCTTATTGAACCAATCAACTAACTATGTAATCAACAATATAATTAGGGGGTATAATTTAGTCCAAATTCACTATTGTCATGTAAAATATCTAGCATGAAAAATTGAAAATATTAAGCATGACAACTATGCCCTTAATTGAAAATTATTCTTCCCATTCATTGTGCATTCTTCCTCTAGCTAGCCTATGTTCAGTTCAACCTTCACCTTGGATCAGAGGAAATTCCTAAAAAAATCAATTTTTTAGTGTGTAGGGATGATTACCAAAGGTGATAAATTAATTTAGTAAGATTTAGTGAAAGTCAACTTCCTCTAGAGGCCTAAAAAGGCCATTTTGTTCATTCTGCAACTGGTAAACACCTTCTAGGAATGTTCAGGGAAATTATAAAGAATATGAAAGTGATTTTGGAGAGAATTGAAGGGTTTTAAAGAAATTAAAGAAAATTTAGGAAATAAAATATCATTAAGGATCCATCTGTTTAACAATGAATATTCAGGGTGTAGGGAACAAGAGTTTCAACGGTGAATGTTATCTTCTCTGGAAGATTTCAGGAGTTCCCAAATTAGCTAAGAGGAAACCAAATATACGTAGGAAAGATATTGGAATCCTCTATAAGGGGGAAATATCAAATTTTATCTAAAGTATAAGAATTTCTTGATATATTTCAAACTTCTTTAGTTGCCCCTCTTAGTTTAAGAAGGAATATGCCTTATGTTTTGAGTTTAAGGAAGAAATGAATTTTGGGAATTCTACCATTGATATTTACATCTGATTTTGAGTTAAAATCATATAATATTTGATCTTAAACCATTTTTGTAAGCTCCTTTGGTGAAAATTTCAAGCTCAGTATCCAAAAATAGACATCTAAGGAAAAATTTGCTTTCTGAATAAGGTACAGTCACAAATTAGACATTCTTGTATCCCCTCTAGCTCCCAAGGGACAAGGAGGCATGAGGGACACCAAAGTGTGATATCATCCTCCTCCCCAAGTTACACTTTGGACACCCAGGTGTCCTAGGTGTCCCCCTATCCCCTATGTCCCCATGGTACAAGGGGGAAAAGAGGGACCTCATCATGATTATGGCAGAAGGGATTCATCTTGGCTGAATAAATTAATGAAAAGGGACATCATGGGGATCATAATATGACAATGAATAGATCAAGGTTTCAATGTGTGTAAGAGACAATCACTTGGACAATGGGTGTAATTAGGAGAATCATGAGGTCCGTGAAGGATCTAAAACATCATGAACCTCATTGAAATTTAATTCATCAAGGGAATGATCATCATGAGCATGATGATAAAGGTTGTCCATGAGTGGTGATGAAAGTCATCTTTAGCTCACAAATGTTGCATATCTCTTAAGAGTGTTTATAAACCTTAATCAATGCTTGACGATGTGCTCACATCTTACAATTCAGGGAGTGGATTTCATAATTCTTCAATGCATTTGGAGGTCAAAAACATGGCTCTCACCCTTAAACATTCCTTCAAGTCTCATTCAGGGATCAATCCTTCCATTTAGATGAGGAAACCTATTTGCATGAGGAGAAATTGAGCAAAGAGGTATCTAGATACTATAAACATATTATTACTCAGGTGACATCTTGGTTATGCAAGTAAATTGTGATTTTAAAAACATTTGCATCACTTAAGTCATCACTTGAAGTGTTAGAAACATGATTTCACCTCATGGTTCCCAAATTTTGTCTTAAATTGTATTTTGGTCTCAGTATGTTTCTCATTTCATTTGATGGGTTGATCAAGATATTGTTCAGCATTCATAATTCAATATCCTACTTTCACCCATCTCAAGCTCGACAGGTTTTTGGTCTCACATTTCATTATTCACTTTGTTTCCTATGTGGAAGGATCATCATGGTTATATTATATAGGAAATTGTTTCAAGTTCTCATTAAGTGAAAGAGGGTCAGAAAGGAATGGAAATGTTTCATATACTGGTTCAAGTGAAAGATAGAATTATACATTGATCTTAGTGGCCCATTCATCAATTACTTCTCATTTCTTCTCTTAGTGTACCTTACAGGGATACAAAAGTCATCTATAATGTCCATAGTGGAATACATTATAAACCTAGCTGAAATAGAGAACCAACTGAAAATGTATACTGCAAAAATAATATATTCCAAAAAAATTGATTTACACAAGAGAAGGAAAATACCATAAACAATATTAAACAACTTATTTTTTTGGATTTTAATATAAAAGTTAATTTATGGAGAATAATGGAATATATTGGTACCAAAATGGAAGCTCTAGAATCTGATTTGTATTTAAATAAAGTCTAAAAATCTGACCTATGATTACAACAGTAGAAAGAGGGTTTGAAACCCCACAAAAATGACCAAAAAGTGTTGGATAAATATCTTGAAATGCACTCCCAACAACAGATATAAAAATTGATTTTTTGACTTCCTTAAACACTACAAAATCAACTCCAATTGGGTCGCTCTAGCTGAAATAAAACTTGATTCAAAAATATGATTTTCAACCTAAATCTTCCACATACAAATGATGAATCCAAGGAAGAGTTTTCGTTCTTCCTTCTCCTTTTTTTGAGGGTTTACATCCTTAGAAAGTTGCAGCAGTATATCTTTAGCTCTTAGCCAAATTTGAAATGATAGAATGAGCTCTAAAACAAGTCAATTTTTCCCTAATAGGAAAGAAGAGACCCAAAATCAGCCCTCAAATCCTCCAATCAGCATCTACCAATTTTTTAATGCATTTTCCCCCCATTTTCCTTCCTAGAACAATTCACAATTTTCCTTAGGGAGGACATAAAAATATAATGACCCTTTTGTATTCTTTCTAAAGTCCCATTTCCTTTGTGAGCCAAGTCACATTTTCCCCTAGGACAAATACAAGATACAATTGCACCTTTTTCTATCCTAGAATTGATATAATATTAAGAAATTTAAATTATTATAAGTGCTTACATATTTTTCCTTTGCTAATGACACTTTATAATAATTAAAAATAAATTAAGTTACCCTTATGTCTCGCCTTTAGTCATCGGGTATACAAAATAGGTCAAGGGTCTTTAATAACATTATTTTAGAAAGAGGGAAATTTCATCATCATTCTAGGAGTCTTGTTCACTCATATGACTAATAATTTTAGATAATGAAGTAGTTACAGTCCATAAAACCCAAAAACACATTATACAGTCACATTTTATTTATTGTGCATGATTTTATTGAGACCAACTAATCCCTAAATATCATCACATCATTGTAATTAATTTCATATGACTCAAATAGAGTAAACTACCTCTCTCCTTGAGCCAATGTGTGGATGATGTTTAGGAAGGTTTGAAGCATGTATACATTAATTTAGAATACTACAAGACTCTAATTTTTTGATAAAACTATTATCCAAATAAATCTCCTAGTTATTTGAATAACTTGTGTTCACATTTTGGCTCTAAGATCTTCATTGCAGGGTTACGTGCACTCCAGTCATCTCCCTGACACATCTCCTTGGCTACAGTTCTTCACACACCTTTCGTACTCCGCTTTCGTGCCTTCCTTCCTTCCATTTTTCCTTTTCCTCTTTGTTCTATAATCACCTTTCCCTAATCCCTTTAAACCCCAAACACACTGGCATATCACCCAGCCTTGATTGGGCACTCACCCGAGGTGCGTGTGGGCACCGAGCCCCTCCTTTATGTGAGGTTTTTAAGAATTCTTCACCATTAATGGAGGAATACGTGTAGACATAGAAATAAATGCATTCATTCTACAACAAAATTAAAGACACTAGATCTAAGCATAAATCCACCATGAAAATAATATAAGCATTATTAACATCACGAGGGAATCAAATCTGAACCATAGAAAAAATGAATAACATTAGGGTTTGAACTTGTAAAAAGAAATATACATAACAACCCATCATATTCATTGATTCACAACTTTTCACAATAGCTAGATTACATCAAAAGGGTCATAGCAGACCAAGTACATTATGAAATAACACCCTAGCTCTACAAACTTACTCTTCTCAAAGGGTTCTATCCATGCTCTCTTCTATGCTCCTCCATAATCGAGTGCCTATGCTAGCTCGCCAAAACCTTGATTAGCCTCCACTAACTGTAATGATTACATCCTAGAATATTCTTTCCTTGAGCTGCAAGACTCCAAGTTATAACCTTATCCACTAATCACACCTGCTCACCTTCTCATATGATTTCCATGCAACACCATATTCCATAATGTGGCTAAGTCCCAGAATCCTCTTTTTCTTCTGTGTGCAAACCTCTTCTCTCTTCATGTTTACTCAAACCCTTCACTCAAATTGAACTGTTCAGTCTGTTTGCATGCACTTAGTTCTTCTTGCGTGATCTTCTCCATGCGCCTTCTTCTAACCTTGCCTTTTATGCGCACTCATCCTCTGCTCCGGGACTTAGTCATTTTTTGAGTTCAACATTACCACACACTAAACATGTTGTCCATCCTAAGAAAAAATATGATTTCCAACAAAGAATAAAGAATGGAAGGGAAGAATAAACTGTATCTGGCTTACGCCAAAGAACAAAAGAATTTTGTTACTTTTGTACAAGGATTGGGAAATTCTTATTCAAGGATGCCTCAATCTCGTTCCAAGCATCCACCTTCTTCTACACGTGCGTAAACAAATCCCCTATTAACACGTTGAATTAATCAAATGTCAATTCTTCACTCTTAGCCTTCAGTGTATCAACAATATTCTCCATCTGCTTACTAAGGTCGTTCATCACCTCCATCTTATGTGTAACCTGGGGATACACTTCCTTCACCTTATTTTTAACAAAGGCCCTCAAAATATTAATTTCCTCAGAATTCTTCTCAACCTATACCAAAATCTTGTCACGTTTTTCCCTATTTCTTGGAAATATTTCAGATCCACTTCATGCGTAGCAACCATCACACTAGCCACTCTATCTCTATCTTCACAATTGTCATAGACAACTTCAGCCATGTGCGTTGAGGTCTTCACTGAAGAAAGGAGATCGGAGTACCGACTTATGGTCTCCTTAATCTTTGATTTTTCCTTTTTTTTTGTCGCACCATAACTTCCTCCACTGACTCCAGTACAAGTGGTTGCTTCTCCATCGTGATTAAGTGCATCAAATAATCTAGGTAGTGGAAGGACGACTCATACTTCTGCTCAGGGGGATAAATATGGGCACTTCAAAATAATGGAGTTTGAAATATTCTCTTCTTTCTTGTAGGCCTCATGTACCTTCCCCTTTTCTTCTCTCAACTCATCCCTCAGCTACACAATTTTTTATTCCTTCCCCTTTATCTCCTTGTCACTCTCTATGATTTCTTTGTTCTTCTCCTCTAACTCCTTCTCTAATGATTTAATTTTTTTATTCCTTCTAAACAACCGTGCTTTGATTTCCACTGACACCTTGTTCAATGCATTTCATGTCTGCTCATCTGTTAGCTATTGTGAATCCACAATAATATTTACCTCCTCAGTGATTGGTGTATCTAGTAATGTGCTTGCATTGACTTCGAATTCAGGTTCATTAACATAGGACTCAAAAGTCCATGATAACATCTTCCTAGTGCGTGGGTATGCACTATCTTTGTAAAATGATGAAAAAAAAAATAATTTGTCTGAGGGCATCATGCTCTGGAAATGCATGTGCAAGAATTTGTTTGGATCATCCTCATAATTCATTATGGGTCCTCTAGATGATGTTGTTGCGTCCTTGCCACTTGTGCGCACTCCTATTGGGAAACCAACTGCTAGAATTATCTCTCCACCCATGCTTCCATACTTCTCCTTTTCTACTTCTCCCATGCCACGCTCCACCTCATGCTCTACCAAGTCCTTGATGATGTCCACCACCTCCTTCTCCACCGTGTCCTCTAATTGTTCACTGGATAGGTGTGGGGTATCATGTGCCCTAGTCCCCATTTCTTCTTCACTTCTTTATCCCTCATGAGTTCCCTCCAAGGATTCATACCTCTCCTCATCTGATTCATGTACAATTAATATGGGTGGGTTCTTCTCTTCCTCATGCTCTTCATCCTCCTCCTCAGTCTCATTCCCCTTCATGCTCTCCATCCTTTCATATTCTGAACTCTGCGTTACCTTATGCTTCTTTTTCACTAGAGATTCATCCATTATTGGGGAATTTTCCTTCACGAGAGACTTCTTCTTCTGAGTATAAGTTCCCGTGTTTGCACACGATGCTTGTGTTCCTGTAGTCTGAACCACACGTGCACTTGGTGCCCTACTTGTTGGGGTTTCTTCCCTCTCCCTCTTCATCCCTTTCTTCTTTTTGACAGGCTCCTCAAGGATGGAGACATCATCCTTAATGTATGTACCCTTTTCAAAATTTGGCCTTAGGTGTATGTACACCCTTTTCACTGTTATGCCTACATGTGGTAGTGTTACAGGCCTTAACATATGTATATCATGGGAGATATACTTCTCCACATATGCACACTTCTTAGGTTATACCAATGTCTTGTACAATGTGCGATGATCCTAATTTACTTCACTTAGATCAAATCTAAGTTTTTTGGCCTCCTTAAATTTGTTAACGGTGCTCTGAAAATACTACGATGTGAAGGAAAAAGGTAGTTTACACCATGGGTTCTTGGTGACATATGTCAATGTTAATATGCTAATGGAGAGCTGTTGGTACACTGCAAATTCAGCCTCATCCTTTACCAAGGATGGAAGTTGTTATGGAATTCTACATTCTTCTCCAAATGCATCGCTCACCCACTTGTACCACTTATCCAAGCACACCTTATAAGAATATGTCATTGTTTCACTTGTGTATGCCTTAAAACTCTTATCTGGGGAGGGGTTCTCATCAGGATACTCCTAAATGTAGTTGTTCGGCCAGTAGGGCACTCCAATTTCTAAAAATATAATGGTATGAAGAATATTACCATACATGATCTTATCTCCGTTGCGTGTGACATCTATGATATCCTCCATAATGAAGGCCGAGATGTTGTTGATGGTCACTTCTTAAATCTTTCTACACATGTTCAACCATCTCTTGTTCACTTGCATCCATCGTTCTTTCCCATTCAACTTGGTGAGTAAGCACATGACCATATTCATAATTGGGCTAGTGATCTTGGAAATATCGAAGTAGTGCCCACCCTTTTTGTATTCCTATGCCTTAGCTATTTCAATGATAGCCTCCTTGTCGCCCAATTCATCATCCATAAACTCTCCCGTGTAGATAAGCCCATTATACTTGGAGATCAGCTGTGGAGTTATGTGTATTCTCCTTCCTGTGAAGTAAAAGTAATCCTCATGCATGCATAACATCAACCACTGGTATAACCTTTTAGTTTTGTCGAAAAATGGAAAATCATAGAGTTGTAGAAGCCTAACCTTCTCAGATTTCATTTTCACAAAGTCATCATACACTAGTTGGTCATCTTTTTTTATTTCTCCTATAGGTTAAAAAAATCTAATGCCATATATTTTTTAGTTGTATTTTTCCTATGGTTATAATTGCTTATAGACATTTTACGTATGTGAGATACCCATTCCTTCCCCAATGACACACCATCTGGGTATTGCATCTTTGTATACCACTCTTCGTTAAAATTGGTTGATGTAACTGGTTTTCCCTTACCCTTTCCCTTCTCGGGTGAAACATTTGATCCCTTCCTTGGTGCCATATTTCCTTGTCAGGTCTTAGATAATTCCTCCTTGTGTTTTACTTCCTTACTTCTCGATCCTTCACTTCTAATCCCTCTACGAAACTTCTTTGAACCCGTGCCCTAGTTTCACAAACCTTAACCTGGAAACTCCTTTCACTAGATAGCATAAAAACTCATAGGAGCCCTTCAACTAACCACTTCTACACACATCTGTGTACTCTGTTACAATCTAGTTCGTAAATATGTCGATTTCTTCACTTCACACAAAATTTTTATAGATTTCTTCGTAAGGATGATCTAGTTCACAAGATCTCTTCAAAAACTAAATGCAAAGTGAAAAATAACATACAACCAACTCCCTATTTATAGTTTTCTATTTTTTCCTACATTAACTTCTGTTCCACCTACCACCGTACATCCATATTAAATCCATATTTTTCCAATGCTTTTATACCATACTTTTTGTCTAGCACTTTTTCTTCCATGCACATACTCATGCATAACTTCCTCAACCTTTTGGCGTACCAAACTATATCGAATGCAAACCATTACATGCACTCTTAGCGTTAAATTCCATCTTCCTCTACGTCTTAAACCTAGTTTTCCCTACTATTTCCTACCTTAGTTTTCTCTGCGTGTTCATCACTGTACATGGTTTTTATAAATCTTTATTAACACAATTTCATCTCTAACCCTTATCACCTCTGTTACATGTGTTTCTTCTCAGGTATCCCACACTTGTGTTTTTCTCTTCTAGGCCACCAATCAACATTACTCCATCTGTGTGCCACTTCTACATTCTCCACACTCTCCTACCCCACACTTGCAGATTCCTCTATGCATGAAAACCCATTCAGATAGTAACTTTATATAGGTGCATAACTACGCTTATTACACAACACACCAAAATAAAAGACAAAACATAACAATGATGAAATGAAACACATAAAATGAAAAATGCAGTAACAGAAACCTAAGCTAAAATGGCTACACTACCTTATTTATAAACACAGAGAAGACTTATTTATAGTAGGGCTTCAACCTACTCCCATTGAAGTGGCCAGAAACCATGTTTCATCTAACATTTGTAACTAGAAAGTGCCAGAATCAAGTATATGTGTTATAAAATATGGTCCCAACCAATGCACTTTGAGTTTCCTTGAATGGCATAGAAACTTTGAGTCATATATAAGATAAATTTTCCCAACCTCAAACTTCTTATTTTTAATGTGTCGATCATGTCATGCCTTCTACCTAGATTTCTCTGTCTTTAGACTCCACCTAGTAACTGCTCGCATTTCATCTAACTTCATAAGTTTGTCTATGTGCTCTTTAAGTGCTTTCTCATCAGCCAATTCTCTTGCACATGTAATACGTAGGGATGGTAACATACATTCAATGGGAAAAATAGCCTTTGTGCTGAACACCAGCTGAAAAGGTGTGGCCTTGTTCAATCTTGTATAAGTCATTTGAGATACCCATAATACTAAAAATAATTTATCATCCTAGTCTCTCCTTTGACATCACAAATATTAGTCAATGTGTGGCTTAATATATTGTTAAAGGCTTCAACAGTCCCTTTATCTTGAGGGTGATAGGGTGTAGTTTTGTGATGGGACACCATAAACTCTTCTAATAAGATTCTAATAGTCTCATTCAATAAATGAGTACCCCTATCACTTGTTAAACTCAACAGACATCCATAGTTGCTGATTATATTCTCCCACAAGAACCTAGCTACTGTAGGCACCGTGCAATCCTTCGTAGGCACTACTTCTGCCCACCTCTTAAGATAGTATGTGTAAGTGATAATATAGTGCAAACCTATCCTGTGTGTAGCTGGGGAAATATGGCCTACAAAGTCAATTGCCCATTTTTCAGATGGTTTTGCACTAGCAATAGGTATTAATGAAATTTCATCTCTTTTCCTCGAATTATCAAGGTGTTGGAAATAGTCACAGGCCTTGCAATAATCTATACAATCCTTATAAACTATCTCCTACCAAAGATATTCTAATAGGATCTTACACACGGTCGCATTCCCTACATAGTTTCCTCCTGTAATCCCACCATGAGCTTCTTCCATGATTGTAGTACACTCATGTTCCAATACACACCATCACAAAACCTCATCTTAGCCTAGTTTGTATAGGTCTCTGCCAATTAACATATAGGGCATGATGCGTATAGCCAACTAATGTTTCTCCAAATCCTTCATTCCCTCTTGTGCCATACTTGTTCACAAGAAAACTACAATATCCTCCAAGTCAGAGGGAGTGCATTATAGTCTAAACAATTGTGCATTTGGTATTGTGTCCTCAATGCTTTACACATCCTTGCATGAGTTAATTCGTGATAGATGGTTAGGTCTGAAGTTGCTTTTCCCTGGTTTCATGATGACCAAAAAATCAAACTCATGAAACAACAAGATCCATCAACATATGCACCCTTATAAAACAAAATTATTTACCAAGTACTTGAGTGTCATATGATCTATATAAAAGGTAAACAAAGTAGCCAACAAGTATTTTCTGAATTTATAAAGTGCATAAATCATGGACAACGCTTCCCATTCTTTTTTTATATAATTATGCTTAGCTGAGGTTAACTTTTTATGTAACATTCCTATTTTAAGACTTTAGAAACAAGGGAATTTTTTTTTGAGTAATGTTCTCTATTCTAAATACGTAATCTAGAACACACATTCCATAACAACCATTCTTATAACAGATAACCATATGCAGCTGTGATGACTCGGTAAGCTACCGATCTATTCATTTCATGACTCAGTGAACTACCGATCTATTCATGTTTAACACTAAGTATTGAGTACTTTTCTGTATTATACGTATACTTGGTTCTCTTACCCTATTCTGGGTATTGAGTGATCTGTCTAAGGAACCTAACTGAATAGTTGTTACCAATATTCATCTGCATAATGATCCTTAGACTAGGTGACATAGGACAACACAATCAATAGCTTGCGATACTTTGGCCAAAGATTTCTAACATATTGTTCATATTACTTATTCCTTGACAACATACTCATTAATCCGGAATACGTCCTTCACCCCCACTCTATTGTTATCTATAATGTCCTTTATTGACTTTCGTCAGTCCTCTTGCCCAAGGTTTAACCCTAGTTCTGGTTAACAGCGTAGGTTATGATAGGAAGGGGCTCACAAAGACTTAGGATATATTGGCATACTGGGTCAACCTAAGTCAACCCCGTGTGACAAGGTACCCTGAGCCCTAGAGGGCTATTTCATATCATAACTATGCTACTACCCAGCCCTAGAGAAAAACTAAGTTCAAGTCTATAAGTGTGTAGATCTAGACGATCAATGCAGAAGGGTGTTGCCACATGTCAACTACAACGCTGTATCATCGAGAAGATCCCAATATTCTCAAAGGTACATCCCTGTAGTTGGCATGTGCTAGCATCCTATAGAACAACCTTGTCAAGATGTACATACCCCTAGGAGATTATTAATGTTTAATTAATTTGGATACTTAAAAAGTAGATTTCAGCAACCCTTCCCAAACCCTAATCTAACTCTCCCTAAGTTCTTTTCCAAATCAGGTTCCATTAATCCTTGAAGAACTTCCTTAACTTAAGATTGCTTTCGATGTTCGTTAATTTTGGCTCAAAAATAGCTACCAAGAAGAAAGGACATCAACATCATAAGTTCCATTTAATGTGACTTAACCATTCAAGGAAGTGTAAAAACCACCTAGGTTGTAACTTAATTGACTTTATTAAATGAAGTCTAATGATTATAATCATATCTTCCTTTTTGTTTACTTTTTCATAAGAGAGGAAGAGTCTTCCTCTTCATGGTTAAGTTCTAGGGTATAACACACCCTTTATGTCCTTTACAAATTCTATAGTTTTCATTGTAAGTTCATTACACGTTACCTTAATAATATGAATTGTTTAGATAAGAACATTGAAATTCTACAACTTATTTAGTTGCATCATATATAGGGAAATTACTCTAATTCCCTTTTTCCTACTTATCCAAGAATGCTCATTTAAACATATAAATAACATGAAGAATATCAACAAGATAGGATTCCATTTCTTTTACAAAGGTACAAGATAATTTACACAACCCATGCAAGTAAATTCTCATCCTTCAATTCATTTTCAAAACTTATACATTTACAAACTTATGCATTTTAGGCATACTGCATGACAACAACCTTCATTCAAAAGAAAATAACTTTTCTTTTTCAATACAACTTAAGAACAAATCAGAATTCTTCACAAGAATCAAAATTAGATCAACCAATGCATCATATAAGTTTTTGCCTTCTTTTATCACTTACGAAGTCCATCTGTAAAAATTGCTAGCACGGGTGAGTTCAATGAACTGAGCATGATAAGCACCAAGCCTTAAAATGAAGTGCATTCCACTAATTGTTCCAATAAAAACAACCTTGCTTTAATGAACAATTAGTATTGTATACTCTAAGCATAAGTAATAAAAATAAAGAGAAGAGCATTAATGAACCAGAATTCATAAGAAGAAGAACAAAATATAATCTATAATATCTGTCTTACAAATTAAAGTATAATTGATCCTATCAATTATCTTTACCAAACAACAGATCATAACATCTCATTTTTTCCAATCCTACCAAAATGTAATACAACACTTATCTTTATTATAAGATACATGAAGTGTTTACAACATATTCTTTCTAGGATGTTTCATCTAATTTTTCAAGTAAAGAAGAAGAGAAACCATTTCCATTATGCCAAAGTACATAACATCCGCAAAGTAGAAACATGTGCATAACATGACTTAACTGTTTCCTTTAAAGGACATCTACTTTAACATTCAACATTTTTTGGTATTCATCAGAACAAATTCACATAAAATAAATCCAAGAAGGAATGATGGATTAACAGTCAAACAACAAGTTTGCAATTCCTTTATACCAACCAATCATCAATCTCTTTCTACTTCATTCCAGTCAAATGACAAGTATAAGAAGACTAATTAAGTACTAATTCTCTTTTTCCAATAAGAATAATTAACAGAAGGTTTTGAACCAATGAACTTAACCCAACTGCATTAGGAAAGGAGTCCTAACAGAATATGATCCCATCTATAATCATTTCTTTCAACTTAATTATCAGTTTACCTTTTCTTATACATATAGTCTAAGTTTGTGCAAAGGTTCCCAAAGGAGCGAACAAGAACTGCCTCAAGGTAATAAGAAAACAAGCTAAAATTTTTCTTTCTTAGAACCCTTTACCATCAAACAATGAAGTTCCATCAATCCTTACCCTTAATTTTCCCTTTTTAAACTCAGGATAATAAAACAGTGAAGTTCAAACACAACCTGCAATCAATTTTGAATCACACTTTATCTTTCAAGACTTAACATTCATTTATTGGAACTAACAAGAGGTGTGAAATCTAAGTAGGTACTAGCACTCAAATTCTTTCCAAGAGTACAACCCTATATTTCAACATATTACTAGAAGAGGTAACATATTGGGATTCAAATAAGAACGATAAACCAACAAGATAATTTCAGTCAAGATCATGAAGAGTTTACCCAACAACCCTCTAAACCATGTTTCTAGTTTTAAAGTCAAGACCCAAATGAATATGTTTGAAATACAACCAGTTCAAGATTCAATATGTAATTCCAAACACAAGAAATCATAAGCTCCTTCAAGGTTCAGGATCATTCAAGAGATTATAAACAAGTTCAGGCTACAACTTGTTCCCTTTTTAGTTTACCTTTTTAAAACAAGAAAAACTACAAAAGAATACCAGAACAGAACCGACTTCTCATTCAGGTTACCATTTCCACAATAAGTAATAATTTCATTGTACAACTTTGCATCACATAATCTCACATGAGTTCATATATACACCATCATCGTAATGCTATGCCGAAAATAATGTAATTACTTATAAACATTTAAAAATAAGAATAGAGATTCCATTTTATGTTAACATCTTATCAAACCCTATTTCCCAACTCAACGCAATGTAAGAACCTTAACAAAGCTCAGACCAAACAAACAACAAAACATGAAAGTCGTGTTCATAATGAACCTTCATTAACAGTTTATATGGTCATAAGAACAATAAATCACAAGCACCGTGCCATATGCAGACTTCAATCAACAATCCAAATTATCCAAGATAATAAAACATAGACTCCAAGTTATATGTGGGTTTCAACAACAGTCACAGTTTTTGCAAGATAAAATACAAGAACCAAGACATATACAGTTTTATCCACAGTCCCATGTATCTATGAAATAAAACGCAAGTACCATAGAACCACGAATCTCCAATAAAAGTTCTCTCCTAAAAAAACAAGTTTCCAATAGAAATCTCAAACTTGCATACAAGTATTCATAAGAATTAGAGTTCTTTACCAGCTCGAGATCACAATCACTTCAAGTTCATAAAACACTAATCTCAACAAACACAGGTAGAACTCGGAGTTCCTTAAAAACTTAGCTAGTAATTTATTGGCAACAAAGGTAGCCGGAACCAAACAAACAATTTCCAACAACCAAAAAGTTAAACAGAGTTACCAACTTTGTTCTCGCATGCATAGTTATTTTGTGCAAAAACAATACAACATAAGTT